>CM071927.1:41311653-41539888 GCA_016081115.2 Rehmannia glutinosa
TTACAACAAGAATGGGGTGCCAACTTCCCTATTCTAAGTTTTACATGGCATTCATCAAAATCTAAACAATAAATTTCCTAACAATTTCCCCACTTTTGATGATGCCAAAACTTAAATCATTCAAAAAAAATGCAAATAGCAAAGATACATACAGATAGTGTATTTACATAGAATGTATGCGTAGAATCAATCCTTTTATTGATCATGACATTCTTGTTCTTTTACACAACTGTTTACAAAGTGTATCGAGCAAACATTTGTCTACACAAAAAATGAAGAATTTATAGCTTTATTACGAGAAAGACTTACATAGTATGTATTTACATGATAAAATACATGAAGGGGTGGACAACTATACTTCATCTTCTTCGCACTGTCTCCTTCTTTCATCTTGTTCAAGATCTTACTCTTCTTCTCTTTTTTTCTCATCAAATTTGCATTTTTCTTCTTTTCATATGCCTTCCTGGCAGCTTCATCTCTTCTTAATCTCTATTGTCTTTCCTCCCATACCGAGTTTGTCTCTTGTTTTCTTCTTCTATTCTTTTCGCATACTTTCGGCATTACTTTTAGCCACTTGCAAATTTGCTATTTGGTCAAGGCCGCCCAAGATCCCTCCTTTCTTGCCTGGATCTATGTACTCAATATTTTGGGCGGAGGTCTAGGTATGAAACCTCTTCCTCCACCACTACTTTTCCTCTACCTCTGGGCGTGTATTGTCTTGGGGTTCTTCTTTGAGTGACCGGCGGAGTGACCAGAGTGGATGCCGCCGGTAGTCTGGTCTTGCTCTGTCGGCTTCTTCACATAACGTGAGACCCTTTTCCTAGTACAAGTCCCAAGCTTGAGCCATAGACATATTTGCAAAGTACCCTTCAGATGCGAGCGTTTTAAATTCATCAACTGATCGTGGCTCTGTCCCGACATCTGAGATAGCATAAGTGTCTCTGTCTACTGGAATGCCTCCATGTTCTTTCAAGATGTTCATAACTCGGGCATCCATTCTTCCTTCCACTTCCTTCATCCCTGCTTCAATTGTTTTTCTCTTTTCGGCCATAGATATAGCAGAGTGTTGGAGTGGCGAGTCACTGAGGAGTTTTTGATAATGTCAGTTGTGACAAGACCTTGTTGGGGGGTTTGTGCAATCATCAAGGTCACATCTGTCGATCCTTCCCCCTCAACAAGCTTTCCTTTCTTTTGTTTCAACACTTCCTCAGCTTACTTTCCCTTCGCAGCTGCTCCCTCCTTCTCAACTTCAGATCCCTTCTTCGCCTTTAGGTATTCCTCTTCCCCCTTTTTGGCATCATCAAAGGAGAGAGGAACGCCTGGAAACAGACTTGCAAGTAGGAAGTCGAGCCTGCTGATAGTTGAGTTTTGTCTCGAGTCTGCTGCGGAGTATGCAGTACGAAATTCGGATCGAGTAGCGTTGGACTCTGTGAGATTAGCTTCATTTCAAATGCCATGAGAAGGCTGAATTTTCTCATCCATATTTGCTTCCAGACGAAGATCACTCTTATTTTGCTCACGCAAAGTGCCTTTATCTCGGCAGGTGTAAGCTTCATGCATGTGCTCAATGTGTTTTCTCAACTTCGTTTTTGCATCGCATTCTCGACTCTCCATACCCGGCAGACTTGTTGAACAATGTCACAAGTATCTAACTTGTTCCACACGCATTGTTTCTTTCTTCATTTGCCACCATTCCCCGATCCTCATTTGATGCCTCTCAAGTCGTGAGTAAGATTTGCATCTCTGTTGTCGATCGCGTCCATAGAGGCTGGTGCCTCTCCATTCGTTCAATCTCAATAAATAATGCCTTGAACACTTTGCGAACTTCACCGATTCTTCCGTTGCATCGATGGCCACGCGTCAAAGTCATAGTCACTGAACGATGGTACCGACGAAATGACAGGAGTCTGGTCTATGGTAGCGTCTTGCGCGTTCGTTCTCTCGACTCTTCATGGAGGTCGGGTACCTCCAGGGAAAAGGAAAAGATTCTATAAAGGATTCATCACCGCCAACCGGGATTTGTTCAATGATGAGCGGTGCGCGGAAGCTCCTTTTGAGTCGAACCTGCCGCACTTGGGAACCTCGCGCAGTGGACTCTGTTTCACTGGGTCTGTTGTGAAGTGGACCCGACTTGCTGAGCCTCAGTTGTCTCAACAGACTTCGTTGGTCTCACTGGTTTCTCCAATTGAGTGAATCGGTCCTCGGCCTTATCGAAACGTCATCGGACGATGATGATATTTCCATTGGTGGCTCATCATCAAAATTGAAAGTTTGACGAGTAGTCTTGAGATCGAGACTTGCTCGTCCGGGAACATCCGCAGTGAGTCTTTTGGATCTCACACGGGGATGACTCGACTTCTTCGTCGCTTCTCCGATCCCGGAAAAGTTACATCGAGTTATCTTGGGAATCATGAAGCGCGCTTATCTCCTTCTCGGATGGATCAATGATAGCGGGAGGAGGATGTTCTCTACTTGACTTCTTTACCCGGAAGTCTCAACCTCCCGTGGGCCTTCATTTCCTCCTACGGTCTCAATCAGAGGTGAGGCATTGACCTCCTTTCGACAAGTGTCACTGTCTTAGGGTCTTCGTGGTGGCATCCATTGGAGTCTCAACCCCATGGATTGCACTTTCATCGCCAGTGTTAACTCCCGGGGGATGTTCCTTCCGTGCCTCGTTGCATCAACAATAAGTCATTAGCCTTGCCAGAGAGCGATTGACACCTCACCAGATGACGTCTCAATCGCCTCGAGCTTCGTTGATGGCAACTTCTTTGCTCGTTTGGTGGTTGTACTTTCTCTATTTCGCCTCCTTGATTCGTTGTGGAGTCATCTGCAAAGATTCTCCGACCTTGCTGCAAATGGAGGAGTTTCCCCTCGGTGGTGCACCACCGAGTGACTTGGAATGGGGTCACTCGTCTCCAAACTCCCGGTTGTTTCTATTGAGTGTTCACCGTTGGGGCGGTGGTAAGACACCTTCAATAGGGGTTGCTCGACCGGGTCCCCACTATCCCGGTTTCATCGCCATCTCCCTTATCGCTTTCTTCCGAGTGAGTGGGAAGTGGTGGCGGCAACAACGGTGGCGATTTGCTTTGAACCACTCACATTGGATCAATTTCCACCGTGTTCGGAGGACTCTCCTGGTCCCTCCATCAATCTTTGCTCGTGAAGGATTACTCGGATTCGTCAATGCTTGCTGCATTTGCAACTCTTCGTGGCTGCGCAGAGAGTTCGATCCTCATCAGCCGAGATAAAACATCAAGGAGAGGGTGTGTGTGTTCGTGGTGCGGAGATAGAGGCGGAGATCTTTGCCTTCTCACGTGCCTCAACTTCCTCTGCTTGTCTTTCCTTCTCCTTGTCCTTGAGGATCTGCAGGATATCTGTGCGATTGTCTTCATCCAATCTTTGGGATCACGGTGGTTAGTCGAAGGAAGTTTAACGTTCCTTCTTCTTCTATAAACTCGGGCCATTGGAAATGTTCCCTTGATTTACTTAATTTCCATTTCCTCCACTCACGCAGACGATTTTGGATGTCAGGGTAAGGTGGGATAGGATCATCACATCACTATCGGCTTCGTCTTGGTCTCACCGCGGACTACGACTATTTCTTGATTGGCCTCTGTTGATCGCCTTCAAATGAGACTTGGTCATTTCATCAATTACATCTGGAGACTCTACTTCTCCGGCGATCTCCGGTATATGCTCCCGGTGAGTGGTGACTCGGCCCGGTTTCTCAAGCTCGGAGTGCTTGATGATTCTTCTTCGTCACCTAGTTTGTACCGAGGGATTTACTCGGTTCGAGACGGTTTCTTCCGAGTCTTGGCGGTGGGGGCGGTGCTTTAGTGTTTTCTTACGAGGAGCCGGCCGTCTTGGCTTATCGGTTCTCCTCCTTTTGACGATCGAGAAGGTATTTGAGAGTCCTTCTCGACCCAGCTACTGTGGGCGGGAGACACGGCACGGGCGGGTGACTCGACCGCGAGGGGGGAAGCGAGTTTGACTTTCTTTCTTTGCGGGAGCGCGCGATCTTCTTAGCAAAGCGGGGCGGCTTTCTTCTTTGGTGGGGAGAAAACAGATCTTCTTGAGGGTCACCGATTCCCCCTCACTCGTGTCGACTCTCTTGGCGTAGGCTCTCTTTTGTGCGCCCGAGAGGTTTGATCTCGAACATCCTCTTGTTAACATGGAACGCCTTTCCATGTCTTAGAGGGACTCCTTTCACCTCCATCATTCGCCAATCACCGTGGCCATATCCTGGGATGATCCTCCAAATGTGCCATCTTCCTTGAAGGATTTGTTCCCTACATTTTGGCGTAGTCATTGTAGACAAACTCAGCCCGTTTTATTTTCCTTTCTTCAATGATCGCAGCCATTACGATCAACTTTGCTTTTGATTGGTCAAAGCCGCCAAATTTGATGTCAATACATTTGGCAACTATGTCCAACAAACTTGTGATAGTCCTCCTTCAAGACCTCTTATTTCTGTGTAAACTACTTTATCGGGATAGTCGGGCTTGGCTATTTCCTTCCAAGCGGTCAAGTTTACATCAACTTCGTTAATTTCTCGATGCTCCTTCCGTTGGTAATGAGCGTGTTTCAAATCCTTGGCGAGATGGTGAACTCCTTTCCGTGAATGATGACTTTATTCCTTCATCGTGAATCTCGGCGTTCACATAGAATTGTGCGACCTCCTCCACATAGGTCATCGAAAATTCCATCGTCGAAACGATTTCAGCCGGTCGTTTGGAGTTTTTCAGCTATTTTCTTTATGAGGTCATTGGACCCCTGTTTGACCATGCCCTCGAAATCCACGGTGAGACCCGTGTGGATTTGCTTTCCTAACTTGATAAAATCATAAGTTGGTGCCATTTTTCAGATTTTATCAAGAAAACTTGGGATTGATTTGAAGATAGATAGGTTTTTTTTTTTTTTTTGAGAGAATTTTTGCATCCGAGAGAGAGAGAGAGATGAACAGTTTTGATAGTGTGTGAGAGAAACGAGCGAAAATGGTTTAAGTATGGTTTATGAAAGGACGTGCGGTGGTTTTGAAATGTGATTGAAATCAACGGCTTAGATTTTGCACGCCTATTTAGCATTTAATGTCTCGTATTTAATGCGGCAAATTTATATCCAATCATAAGCTTGGTGTGCGGCTTTATGTCCAGACACATCATCATTATCTTTGACGTCATTCTTAAAAACATTCCCGCCTTTAGTAAAAACGATTGCGTTTTTGTCACTTTGCTCATAAGTGACTCGGCTTATCCTTTAGGCGATTTAACTCCTCTTCTCACAGCTTCTCTTAGTGACTCATTGCAAATGACTTAGTATAGTTGTCTTTCCAATACAAATGATGTACTTAGCTGATTTGTGAGTTCACTCTTTTCCTTTTTGTGTTCCATTTCTTTTCTTTGAGTCTTCTCAATGTTAACTCAGCTCAATTAACCCCAACTCATGCTTGAGTTCTTCAAATCTTGACTCACATAACGGTTTTGTGAAGATGTCGGCCAATTGTTTATCGTTGAGATATATTCCACGATGATGTCCTTCTTTTCAACATGATCTCTTATGAAGTGATATCGACATCGATATGCTTTGTTCTTGAGTGCAACACAGATTTTGAGTGATTGCAATTGCACTTGTGTTATCACACATGATTGGAATCTCTTTTTCTTCAACTTCATAGTCTCTCACTTCTTTGTCTCATCCATAGGACTTGGGCACAACAGCTGCCCGCAGCTATGTATTTTGCTTCACCAGTAGAGGTGGCAATTGAATTTTGCTTCTTGCTAAACCAGGGAAATCGACTGTTTCCTAGCATTTGACATGTGCCTGAGGTGCTCTTCCCCTGTCAACTCGCATCCAAAGATAGTCGAGTCTGAATAGCCAATTAGCTTGAATCCACCTTCCTTTGGATACCATAAGCCAACTTCGCTTCCTTTCAAGTATCTCGAGATTCTCTTAGCATTCTTTGTCATATGACTCTCTTTTGGAGCGATTGAAATCTTGCACATACACCTACAAAGAAAGGTGATGTCTGGCCCTTCTTTGTAAGATAGAGCAATGATCCAATAAGTGCTCAGTATCTTGTTTGATCTACAGCTTGCCATCCGCATCCATGTCCATTTTGATGATGTATTCATTGGTATTTTCACGAAAGACTTCTCCTCCATACCAAATTTCTTCATTAAGTATCCGTGTATTTTGTTTGACTTATAAACGTTCCATCCTTGATTGTTTCACTTGGAGTCCAAGGAAGAATGTCGACTCTCCCATCATGCTCATTTCAAATTTACTTTGCATGAGGTTTGAAAATTTTTCACACGACTCTTTGTTTGTGGATCCAAAATGATGTCATCCACATATATTTGAACAAGCAAGATACTCTTTTTGTCTTGAATTAAAAAAGTGTTCTATCTACTTTTCCTTTTGTGAATCCATTTTCGATTAGGAATTGTGACAAGGTATCATACCATGCTCTGGGTGCTGTTTCAATCCATACAAGGCTTTCTTGAGTTTGTATACCTTATCTCCAAGAGTCTTACGCTCAAATCCTGGAGGTTGTTCAACATACACTTCTTCTTCCAATAAACCATTTAGGAATGCACTTTTTACATCCATTTGATATACAATGAAATTCTTGTGAGTCGCATAGGCAAGAAACATCCTTATAGCTTCCAATCTTGCTACGGAGCAAATGTTTCATCAAAATCTATTCCTTCTTCTTGGCAATATCCTTTGGCTACTAGTTTTGCTTTGTTTCTTACCACGAACCTTCCTCGTTCATTTTGTTTCGAACACCCATTTAGCACCAATAACATTTTGATGTGTGGGTCTTTGAACTAATTCCCATACTTTATTTCTTTCAAACCGATTCACTCTTCTTGCATAGCTTGAATCCAATGTGTGTCATCCAATGCTTGTAACACATCTTTGGGCTCTATTTGCGAGATAAAGCATGTGAACATGGCTTCTTGTTGGGTTCGGATCTTGTTTTGACACCTTCTCTTATATCTCCAATGACAAGTTCTCGTGGATGGTCTCTCGGCCATCTTACATCGAGGTTGGAGTAAGTTAGTGGATTGATCGTCTTGCGGTTGTTCTTTGTGTTGACTCTCTCGTAATCACTTAGCCGCAAATTTTCCAAAATTGTTTTTGAGATTCACTATCTTCTTCTTCGAGTTTATAATTCCAAATTGACAAAGATAGGACTCTTCTGTTTGGTTGGATGATTCACCTTGTCACCGACTCTTCAATGTCTTCTCCATTTACATTTGGCTCATCGAATACCACATGAATGGATTCTTCTCGCAACCATAGTCCTTTTGTTGAGTACTCTTGAGGCTTTGCTTTGTTGAGTATCCCAAGAAGATACCTTCATCGGCTTTAGCATCGAATACCTCCATTGTTGTGGATGAAGCATTTACATCCAAATATTCTCAAATATGCAACATTTGGTTTTCTTCCACCAAATCTCATAGTGAGTCTTTGTCACCGCCTGTTTTTATCATACATCCTGTTTTGAGTGTAGCAAGTTGTGTTGATTGCTTGACCAAAATCGTTTTGGTAATCCTACTTGACTAACATGGTCCTTGCCGCTTCTTTGAGAGTTCTGTTCCTTCTTTCGCAACTCCATTCTCACAGGAGTCCTTGCTGCGATAGTTCATGACCAATGCCATTTTCAATACAATATTTGAGTTATTATTCCATTGACAAACCCGGTTCCTCGTCGATCTTATTTTGATAATGGTTTGGCTCTTCTCATTTTGAATCCTCTTCATCATTGTGGTAGTTTCGAGAGTTTCTTTCTTCTTGCACATGAATATTGTCCATGTATATCTTGAGTAGTCATCTACTACCACCAAGGTGTATTTCTTTCCGCTTATCTTTGTTTGTCGGGCCGGGTTCCATGGGCCAAATAGATCCATATGTAGCAGATGCAATACTCTTGTTGAAGATGGACATGTCTTTTCTTTGAATGAAAATTTGATTTGTTTTCCTTTCGACATGCATCACATATACTCTCCTTCTTGTATCTCGAGTCCGAAGTCCTTCCACAAGATTACTTCGTGCAAGCTTGTTAATCGTTTTGAAGTTTAGGTGACTCGGCTTTTTTGTGCCCACGGCTACCAACTTGATTCAATTTGTGCTCTTTTGCTAATAGACAAGTCTTTGTGTGTAGCGGTTGACCAATCTACTACATACATGTTCTTTTGTCGCATCCTTGCAACACAACTTCATTCGTTTCAAGATCCTTGATTTGGCATATACCCATGTTAAATCCAACATTATAACCACTTGTCACGAGTTGGTGATGCTTAACAAGTTGAAGTTGAGTCCTTCAACATATGCAACATCCGAGATTTCTAATCCGTTCCTTTTGATAGATCAAATGCCTCTTATTTCACCCGGAGCTTCATTTCCACCAAATATGACTTTTGCTCCTTTAACTTCCTTGAAGTTTGACAGATTTTTCTTGTTTCTGTCATATGTCCGGGAATGGCCGCTATCCATGTACCAGGTTCCTTGGCACTCGGATGTTCCTTGAACCCAATCAAGGAAATTAAGTTTTAGGTACCCATATTTGTGCAGGTCCCGAGGGGTTTGAGTTGTAAGATGATCCAACCAACTTATAGCCAAATGATTTGACTCTAAGGGATTGCCATCTATCGCTGCCATAATCATAATTAATCTTGGCAAATTGCTTGGGGATTTTAGGTTCATACACAATGTCTCTTTTGTCTGTATGCTGTGTATATGTTTTAGCAATCGCCTTCTTTGGGTAATTGTGGTGTCTCCGAGTGTAGTGCCTAGGTGCATATGTGTCTTGATGAAAGCTCTTATACTTTTGGAATGGCCTTTGCTTGAGTTCTAAGCCTTTGCCATTTGGGCTTATATTCCATAAGTCTATCTTTGATAGTTTACATTATTCCAATCGGCTTGGCTAGGATATTTTCTACCATTCCCATCATATGTATTTCTTTTATAGATTTTAAGGGTTTTGGTAGCTCTGCTTTTTCTTTCTGAGTATTTTCTGTTTGGAGTTTCTTTGAGGAACTCGATCAATCTCTTCTCACTCGTCCTTTCAGTAGCACTCAACCGGTTGTTTTCCTTTTCCTTTATAACCAAGGCCGGTTTGCTTGTAATTGTGCTTTGAAGTGAATGTGTGTAACATTTAGAGTTTTGGATTTTTTTGACTCTTCATTGCTTGAAGATCCTTTTTCCAAAATCACTTTTGGAGTTTGACATAGCACAGAGAATTAAATCCTAAGCTTTGTCTTGTCTCCACATTTTCTTTGACTTATAATAAGATCATCCAATGATTTAGATGCCTTAGTGAATGAGGCAATAACATTTTTGAGGTCATTCTCCCTCTTCTCTATGGCAGCAATTTCTGCTATTAACTTAGCATTTTCAAATTTTAAACTATCATTCTCATCGGCTATTTGACTTAGAGTACTCGGCTCCTTAGTCGGCTTTGAGTTTTTGCTCTTGAGTAGGTTGTTTTCCTCATTCAATAGTGTGTGTGAGGATTTAATGTGTTCAAAATCTTTCATCATTTTGCCTAATGAATCATAAAGATCGTGGGTGATGAAGTGTGTGTGTCACGATCACTATCACTAGAGTCCGAGTTTGATGAGTTAGAGTGTACCTCATCTTCTTGGTCGGGTTGATCCTGTTCCTTGGCCATTAAACAGATCGGGGTTGCTTCTTCAGAGTCACTTGAGTAGTTAGCTTCACGCTTCTCTCGAATCACCTGTCTCTCTCTTGACTTAGTTCAAAAGATCTCTGCAGCCATCATTGCCTTTTTCTTTTCTTGTCTTCTTTCTCTCAAGACCTTTCTTTCTTCTTCATTCTGTATTTGTTGACTACGGGATATGGGCGATCAATGGCATAGTGACTGGTTGTCTGATTCACATAAATATTCAACCTTTTGATCGCTATTTCCTTTCTTGGATTGTCGGCCCTTTGATATTCAACCTTTTGATAATTTGTTCTCTTGGTTGGCCTATCTTCCTTTGACTTGGAGGGAGCCGAGTGTCTTCCGGAAGATTCACCCTTTCCTCTCTTGTAGTTCTTATTGAAGAACTTGTTGAACCTTTTAACCATCGTGGCTATTTCTTACGGATCAATGACTTCTTTGACCTCGGCTCTCTTCCCATCTTTAACAATTAGAGCGATTATTTAGGTACACAAATTGTCTCTTCCTGGTCTTTTCTTCTCGGCTCAAACTCGTAGGCTTTGAGATCCGAGAATAATTCATGATTGGATGTCTTTGATAGGTCCATGGAATGTCTCGATGCCATGACCTTCATTTCCCATTCAGTGGAAGACTTTTTAGGATCTTCATACACATTTCTTCATCGTGTATATTCTTTTCCAAGTGCGAGATAGCTCATTGGTGATTTACGTGAATCGAGCATCCAGTTGATCCAGGTTTTCTCCCGAGATCATTTTGAAGTTCTCAAATTTCTCGTACGACCACCGATAATTTGTTTTCTTTGATTTGCTCGAGCCTTCACAAATCAATGTTAGCTTGTCCCGATTTCTTTAGCCGTTTTGCATGATTTGACTTTATTGAACATGGCTTTGTCGAGGTTTTGTAAAGGATGTCCTTGGCTACATTGTCCAGTTGTATCTTTTTTTCTGTCATCATTTGTCCATTCAGTTCTTGGTTTTTCAACCATGACCGTCCGGGAGCAACATCCTCTTCTCCTTCACCGCACTCTTCTCACAAATTGTGTTCACCTTTAAGATTTGCGGTGGCCCATCTTCTATCACTATCCACATCTCATCATGTAATGCTTTGATAGATGAGCCTCGCATACGAATTTTCCAATCATCAAATTCTTCAATTGTGAACATAGGAATGCGTGTCAAATTTGCTTCCATGATAATAACTTTTAATGATAAAAAGAGTTTTGAAAGTTTAAGTGCTAAAGCGGACTTTGAAAAGTTTGGAGATCTAGTTCGAAACTGGTCACGGAAGGCTCAATGAACCAACCGCTCCGATACCACTTGTAGGTCCCAAGGGGTGTAAGTGTAAGGTTTAGAAGGGGGGGTTGAATAAACCTTACCAGATTTTCGATTTAATCCTTTTAAATATTCAGAGTTGATACTACAAAGTTTGTGTCCTTGGTGGACATCTCGATTTAGATAATCAATAGAGTTAGTCTCTCAACAGACTCAACCGAGCCGTTGATGGAATAACTCGGTTGTTAAGTCTAAATTAACTCAATGTGTGGTTTGTTTTCAGGAAGACTAACACCCTTAAATTTGATTAAGCAAGGATTTAGTGCTTGGTTTAGTACTTAGAAATTATCAAGTGGATAGCAAATTTATCACAGATTTAAACAATTAAGATGCGGGAATTAAAATCTTTGAAATGTAAATGACACAATAAAATTTTTATAGAGGTTCGAAGATGGGGTAATTCTTCTACTCCTCTCTTCTCCAACTCCCGGAGGAATCCACTAGGTATTGATCGTATACAAAGTGGTAATGATCCGGATACAAGTCTTGATCACACAAATGACTTGATCCTTTGGGACTCGATCACGAGACGCCTTGATCACTCACCGGCTTCTCATACGACTCGGCTTCTTCTTCAGGCAATTGCACTTTTACTCTGACTCACTTGCTCAAGCTCTTTGGATTTGATCACGAAGCCCTCCAAAAGCTCAAGACTTGGTTCGACCCTAAACCTTCCTACAATCCTTCGTGGAGTGTAGACCCTTAATTTTTCAAGTTTTTCCTCTTCATTTGATTGAAGTTATCTTTCCTTCACAGGTGAGTGTTGGATTGATGTTCTTCGTAGTGTAGGCTTGAGGATTGAGAATATTTCGATTTTCTAATAATTGCTTGAACGTTTTTGGTTAAGTCGTCCGTTCTTAGTTCCTTGATCTCTTCGTCGACTCTTTTTCTCAAATAAACTCCTCGGCCTTTTATAGTGATCTTTCAAAAATTTGCCCGTTGAAGAGATAGGCTTATTTTTGAAAGTCACTTGCGATCGTTGGCTTGTCTTGTTGCGATCCTTGAATTGCCACTTCCTCGTATGAATTGTTTTCACCTTTTCGTAGTTCGACACGGTGTAGTGCTTCCCATTGTTCATTCCTTTTGCACGCTTCGGGGTCGAGCACTCCGAGAAAGGTGGTATGGAGATATTACTTGTTTAAGTAATTCTCTTGATTTGTCGCAACGGATCTTTTTGATTATCTCGACTGACCGCATTTCTTTGCTTTCCCAGGTGACTTAGAGTCGACTTCCAATCATGGATGACTCTTCATCACTTCAACTTGAGACTTGCTCTTCTTGAGTTGACTTGATCGATACTCTACTCACCGTATCTCACCGCTTCTTCAATAGAGTTCCCCGTCTACTCTTCTTTGCCATACTCAACTGTCTCGCAATGAGTCTTCCTTCTAGTTCTCCGGTTGTCTTCTTTGCGTGTTTGGGCGTGGTGACTTAACTCGGCTTGATCACTTCTATTTATTACAATGCATTTTACAACAAGAATGGGGTGCCAACTTCCTATTCTAAGTTTTACATGGCATTCATCAAAATCTAAACAATAAATTTCCTAACAAATATACTAAGACTACAAGATTTGACACCCTGGTGTGGTCTAGTACATTGGTAGTTGTTCTCGATTTGTTCGTGGGTTCAACCTTCCACTACAATAAAAGGTTTGTTTTTCCATTTTTTCCCACTTTAGCCTTCTTTCCTTTTTCCATTTTCAAGTAATATGTTTAGTACACATATTATAATTATCCGTATAATACTTAGCGAATAATTCTTTATTTTGATAAATTTTATATTACTCAAATTAATGTAAAAAATATTCAAAATTATTTATAATATATCTTTAATATTATTTACTTATTCTGATTTATGGTCATTTATAAACTTATCTTTAAAGTAATAATTTATCAAAGACCCATTTCCATCCAAAAGAAATCTTTTTAAGTTTATAATGTTCCAAATAAATGTTTTTCTTTCAATTCTCAATCGCACCACTAAAAACTTCAGACTATTCCAGAATACTCTCCTTGAACCTTCTTTTCAAAATTTTCGCTTTTGACAATTTCCAAAAGCGAATTGAACGAGAAATCACTTTTGACAAAATTTGCTCACCCAGAAGATTTACAAATTGCATTTGGTGAATATGGGGAGATAAAGAATCTACACTTTAATCTCGAATTATCAAGGGATATGCTCTAATTGAATTTGAGAGGTTTGAAGAAGCCCAACAAGCTATAAATGAGACGGATGGAACTGAATTGCTCACCCAGACCATAAACGTTGATTGGGGGTTTAGCAAAGGCTCATTCAGAGGAGGAGAGTGAGTATAAGTTCACATCGAGGTCATCGTTCCAGGAGTCCATGTCTGCTCTTATCAGCAATAGATGCTCTTGAAGAACACAGGTCTTTTGTATATCTTATTTCTTTTTTTGGATTTCATAGTAGTTTATCATTAAAAATAAAATTTTAGTTTTGGATATAATTAATGTTAATACTATAATCTGAAATTTTGGGTTTGATGGTAACAATTGCAAATTATAAATAAATAGATAAATAAATAAGGAAAAAAAAATGTGTGCACAATAAACCAATATTTGGCGGATTTTTTTTTTTATTTTGGCTCTTAATATTTCAAATCTAATTAAGGTATATTCTTATCTAATTAAGGTAGATAAACACAAAGATTCGTTATAATCGTGATTCTCTCCATCTCTCGGTTTTTACTCTGAGTCAATATATGTAAACGATTAGGTTTACAATATATCAAAATATCAGTTCCCTTTCCGGTTGGTCAATCTGCGGTATTCAATCAATACTGGTAACATCTTCTCTCTTCACCGTAATCACAAATATCTTGGGTTTCTGATAGATATTGCTAATTTCTCACGTATAAAATGTAGGTTACTATGTGATTTTAGAATGTTGTATTATATTATGCTTTAGATTTAAATTTTGACTAATATGAAACATTAATCAAATTCTTGGTCTAGCTATAAGGTTCGTTGAATTGGTGAATTTGGAAGAAGTTTGTGGTTTAACTTTGTTATTGGCCAATAAATTGGAAGCTTTTTATCATCAGTGATTTTGGTTACCTTCTAATTATCCAATCATTTTGCCATGTTTGTGATCCAAATACAACTTAAAGATCGTTTACCACCACAGAATAAAGAGGATAAAATCACAAATTCGTGCTTTAATTTACTTGTAAATAGGAGTGCACAAGTACATATAATCATATTTGCTTTCGAAAAAAAAATATATATAATCATATAAATATCCCTCTTTCTTGGATGAAATGACAACTGGTTTGATTATTTGTATCCTTTTAGTACTCTGTCTCTCTTTGAGCATTTGACTTTTGTGTGGGAAACTTCCAGCTTTGCTTTAACCATTTACAATAACCCTCGAATGTCTGCGACATCTAGCTTCCTAATTTTTTCTTTATTTTAACTTACTATTCCGACGACACACGCAAATTGCAAGGGAGTTATTTTTATGTAAAAATATTTTATTGTATCCTTAGTAGTTGATTAGTTTACAGAAGAAACCAAGATTGGAAGTAATGGAGTGAGAGCAAGAAAGTTGTTGTTTTGATTGCCTTAAAACTTGTCATTGATGATTTTTTTGTTGATTGATGTGGGTGTGCATTTACTGGAAAGACAATTCAAGGAGTAAAAAAATTTGTAGATCTAATTTTGTTTGTTCTGTATAATAATGTTTATTTTTTACCGATTCAGATGTTGTTATCAAAATAATGTACCAAGATTTTTAAATATTTTTCTTGCGACAAGAAGTTATTTTCTTTAACATTTTTTATGAGCACATTTACTTATGGAATTAATTGTTTTTATGTAGATTTGTTAAAAATGGCTCCGCGAGCTCGCAAACTGAAACCGAAAAGCATCACAAACAAGCCTCAACAAAGTGTCATAAATCAAACTACCAAAGATGTGTTATCTAATCAACACCTCGTAGAAGTCTCGACGGCTTTTTGACAAAGCAAATGTGGCATCGATGGTGCAAATGAGGCATTGGTTACAAATGAAATGAATGATGCTTCCTTTGAAAGTGGTGAAACTGCTACAACAAATCCCACCAATGAGACCGACAATATACCACAAAATCCTCAAGTTCAATCAACTCAATGTCCTCGAAATTCAATCAATCGACAACATTCAAGAACCATCATCGGAGCAAATGATATCACATGTATACTTTATTTGCATTTCTAACTTTTGCCGCTTCATAATGCTATCAATTGAGTGTGACATGATCTACAAACTTAGGTTGTATATCTCGCTTGCTCTTTGTGATATTTTGATGAACCATAAATTGAGAAGAAAAAAATGACATTCATACATAGACATGTTCTTTGGAGTGAGCTTTGACAAAAACATAGAGTTTTTACGGTTTGTAGCTATTCTCTTTATATTAATACACCGATTTAGTAACTAGAAGATTAGATACATGTGACTATGTGAGATATTTTGAAATCGATATATAGATCTTCCCTCTCAATCATATTGTTAGGAATTTTATTGTTTAGATTTTGATGAATGCCATGTAAAACTTAGAATAGAAAGTTGGCACCCCAATTTTTATTGTATAATGCATTGTAACAATTAGAGTGGCCAAGTTGAGTTAAGTCACCACGCCCTAACATGCAAGAAGACAATCAAGATCGGAAGGAAGACTCTGCTGTGTGAGACAAATTGAGTATGGCAAAGAAGAGTAGACGGAACTCTACTAAAGAAGCGGTGAGATGCAATTTGGCTAAGTGGAGCATCGGTCAAGTCAACTCAAGAAAAGCTAAGTCTCAAGTTGAAGTGACAAGAGTCATCCAATGATTGGAAGGCGCTCTAAGTCACCTGGGAAAGCAAGGAAATGCAATGACGAGATAATCAGAAAAGAATCAAGCATGAAATCAAGAGATTTACTTAAACAAGTAATATCTCCATACCACCTTTCTTGAAGTGCTCACCCCGCGTGCAAATGGAATGAACCAATGGGAAGCACTACACCGTGTCGAACTCGAAAAGGTGAAAGAACAATTCATACGAGGAAATGGCAATTCCAAGAACTCGCAACAAGACAAACCAACGACGCAAGTGACTTTCAAAAATAAGCCTATCTCTTCAACGGGCAAATTTTTGAAAGTTCACTATAAAAGGCCGAGGAGTTTGTTTGAGAAAAAAAAGACACACATGTGAGATACACAAGCATATTAGAAAAACTCAAAACATTCTCAATCCTCAAGCCTACATTACGAAGAACATCAATCCAACACTCACCGTGAAGGAAAGATAACTTCAATCAGCTTGAAGAGGAAAATACTCGAAAACAAGGGGTCTACATTCCAGGGAAGGATTGTAGGAAGGTTCAAGGTTGAACCAAGTCTTAAGCTTGTGGAGGGCTTCGTGATCAAATCCAAAGAGCTTGAGCAAGTGAGTCAGTAGTAGCAAGGCAAAGCGCCTGTGAAGAAGAAACCGAGTCGTGCGAGAAGCTGCCGAGTGATCAAGGCGTCTCGGATCGAGTCCCAAAGGATCAAGTCGGCCGTGTGTGATCAAGACTTGTATCCGGACTACTACCACTTTGTAAACCGATCATTACCTAGTGGATTCCTCCAGGAGTTGGAGAAGAGAGGAGTAGAAGAATTACCCCATCTTCGAACCTCTATAAAAATTTTACTTGTCATTTACATTTCAAAGATTTTAATTCCCGCATTTTTAATCGCTTATATCTGTGATAAATTTGCTATTCACTCAATAACTTATAAGTACTAAACCAAGCACTAAACTCTTACTTAATCAAACTTAAGGGTGTTAAGTCTTCCAATAAAAACAAAATCACAAATGATCTTGTTAATTTAGAGTCAACAAATGAGTTATTTCATCAACAACTTCGATTGAGTCTTGAGAGATTAACTCTACTGAGTGACTAAATTGGTCATCCCATCAAGGACACAATTGTGTAGTATCAACTCTTAATATTTAAAAGGACTAAATCGAAAATTTGGTAAGGTTTATTCAACCCCCTTCTAAACCTTACACTTACACCCCTTGGGACCTACAAGTGGTATCGAGCGGTTGGTTCATTGAACCCTCCGCACCGTTCTTAACTAGATCTCCAAACTTTTCAAAGTCTGCTTTAGTACTTAAACTTTCTAAACTCTTTTTATCATTAAAAGTTATTATAATGGAAGCAAATTTGACACGCATCCCTATGTTCACTATTGAAGAATTTGATGATTGGAAAATTCGTATGCGGCTCATCTATCAAAGATTACATGATGAGATGTGGATAGTGATAGAAGATGGGCCTCTCGCAAATCTTAAAGGTGAACACAATTGTACGAAGAGTCAAAATTTGAAGGAGAAGAAGATATTGCTCCTGCACGATCCATGGTTGAAAACCAAGAACCGAGTGGACAAATGATGACAAAAAAGATATAACCTGGACAATGTAGCCAAGGACATCCTTTACAAAACCTTGACAAAGCCATGTTCAATAAAGTCAAATCATGCAAAACGGCTAAAAGAAATGGGGACAAGCCGACATTGATTTGTGAAGGCTCGTGAAAAATCAAAGAAAACAAATTATCGGTGGTTGTACGTAAATTTGAGAACTTCAAAATGATCTCGGAGAGAACCTGGATCAACTAGATGCTCGCTTCACGTAAATCACAAATGAGTTGTCCGCACTTGGAAAGGAATATACACAGAAAGAAATGTGTATGAAAATCCTAAAAGTCTTCCAAATGAATGGGAAATGAAGGTCATGGCACCGAGACATTCCATGGACCTATCAAAGACATCCAACCATGAGTTATTCTCGGACCTCAAAGCCTACAAGTTTGAGCCGAGAAGAAAAGACCAGGAAGAGACAATTTGCACTCCAAAACAAATGCTTTAATTGTTAAAGATGGAAAGAGAGCCGAGGTCAAAGAGGTCATTGACCCGAAGAAATAGCCTTGATGGTTAAGAGGTTCAACAAGTTCTTCAACAAGAACTACAAGAGAGAAAAGGGTGAATCTTCCAGAAGACACTCGGCCCCCTCCAAATCAAGGGAAGATAGGCCAACCAAGAGAACATATCATCAAAAAGTTGAGTATCAAAGGGCCGACAATCCAAGAATGGAAAGAGTTGATCAAAAGGTTGAATATCTATCTTTGAACTGAGACAACCAGGTCACTATGCCATTGATCGTCCATATCCTATAGTCAACAAATACAGGATGAAGAAGAAAGAGAAGGTCTTCGAGAGAAAGAAGACAAGAAAGGAAAAAGGCAATGATGGTCGCAGAGATCACGAAAAAATGCCCAAGTCAAGAGAGACAAATGATTCAGAGAGCAAAGAAGCCGACTACTCAAGTGACTCGAGAAGAAGCCCCGATCCGCTTGATGGCCAAAGAACAAGATCAACCTGACCAAGAAGATGAGGTACAATCTAACTCAACAAACTCGCACACTAGTGATAGTGATCGTGACACACACACTTCATCACCCACTCGATCTTTATGATTCATTAGGCAAAATGATGAAAGATTTTGAACACATTAAATCCTCACACACACTATTGAATGAGGAAAACAACCTACTCAAAAGTCAAAACTTAAAGCCGACTAAGGAGCCGAGTACTCTAAGTCAAATAGTGATGATAATAAAAGTTTAAAGGCCGAAAATGCTAAATTAATAAAGCGTAAATTGCCGCTATAGAAAAGAGGGAGAATGACCTCAAGAATGTTATTGCTTCATTCACTAAGGCATCTAAATCATTGGATGATCTTATTATGAGTCAAAGAGAATGTGGAGACAAGACAGCTAGATTTAATTCCTCCGTGCTATGTCAAACCTCAAAAGCAATTTTGGAAAAGGGATCTTCAAGTCATGAAGAGTCCGAAAAATCCAAAACTCTAAATGTTGCACACACATTCACTCCAAAGCACAATAACAAGCAAACCGGCCTTGGTTACAAAGGAAAAGGAAAACAACATTGAGTGTCTTTGAAAGGACAAATGAGAAGAGATTCACCAGTCCTCAAAGAAACTCCTAACGTAAAATACTCAGAAAAAGGAAGCATAGCTACCAAAAATCCCGAAAAATCCATAAAAGAAATACATATGATGGGAATGGTAGAAAATATCCAAGCCAAGCCGATTGGAATAATGTGAACTATCAAAGATAGACTTATGGAATATAAGCTCAAATGGCAAAGGCCAAGAACTCAAAGAAAGGCCATTCCAAAAGTATAAGAGCGTTCATCAAAGACACCTATGCACCTAGGCATCACACTCAAAGTCACCACAACTACCCAAGAAAGGCAATTGCTAAAACACATATGCAGCATACGACAGAAAAAGAGACAATTTGTATGAACCTAATCCCCAAGCAATTTGCCAGGATTAATTATGATTATGGCACCGATAGATGGCAACCCCTTAGAGTCAAATCATTTAGCTATAAGTTGGTTGGATCATCTTACAATTTAACCCCTCAGACCCGCATAAGTATGGGTACCTAAAACTTAATTTCCTTGATTACAGGATCAAGGAACAAATGAAAAGCCAAGGAACCTGGTACATGGATAGTGGCTGCCCGCACATATGACAGAAATAAGAAAAATTTGTCAAAATTCAAGGAAGTTAAAGGAGCAAAAGTCATATTTGGAGGAAATGAAGCTCCTGGCGAAATAAGAGGCATTGGATTCATCAAGAGAAATGGATTAGAGATCACGAGATGTTGCATATGTTGAAGGACTCAACTTCAATTTATCGAGCATCACCAACTCGACAAGGGCTACAATGTTGGATTCAACATGGGAATATGCCAAATCAAAGATATTGAATCAAATGAAGTTGTCTTTGCAAGGATGTAGACAGAAAAATATGTATGTAGTGGATTGGTCAACCGCAACACCCAAAGACTGCTACTAGCAAAGAGCACAAATCAAGTCAAGTTGGTTGTGGCACAAAAAGTCGAGTCACCCGAATTTCAAAACAATTAACAAGTTCGGGCAAGAAGTCATCTTGTGGAAGGATTACCGACTCGATACAAAAAGGAGAGTATATGTGACGCATGTCGAAGGAAAACAAATCAAGTCGTCATTCAAAGAAAGACATGCCCATCCTCAACAAGAATATTGCATCCGCCTTCATATGGATCTATTTGGCCCAAAGGAACCAAACAAAATAAGTGGAAAGAAATACACCTTGGTGGTAGTAGATGACTATTCAAGATATACATGGACAATATTCATGTGTAAGAAGAAAGAAACTCTACAAAAACTACCACAAATTGATGAAGAGGATTCAAAACGAGAAGAGTCAAACCATCATCAAAATAAGATCGATGAAGGAACCGAGTTTGTCAATAGAATAATAACTCAAGATTGTATTGAGAATGGTATTGGTCATGAACTATCGGCAGCAGAAGAACTCCACAAAGAATGGAGTTGCGTAAAGAAGGAATAGAACCCTCAAAGAAGCAAAGAAGGACCATGTTAGTCAAGCGGGGTTACTAAAAAGATTTTGGGTCAAGCAATCAACACAACTTGCTACACCCAAAACAGATGTATGATAAATAGACAAATGACAAAGACTCCTATGAGATCCGGATCGAAGAAAACCAAATGTTGCATACTTCGAACATTTGGATGTAAATGCTTCATCCACAACAATGGCAAAGACAACCTAAAGGCTTTTGATGCTAAAGTCGATGAAGGTATCTTCTTAGATACTCACCAAAGCAAAGCCTACAGATACTCAACAAAAGAACTATGGTTACGGAAGAATCCATTCATGTAGTATTCGATGAGCCAAATGTAAATGGAGAAGACATTGAAGAGTCACCGATAAGCTAAATCATCCAACCATACAAAGAATCCCTATGTCAAGTCAAGCCGAATCATCAACTCGTAAGAAGATGAGATTGTTTGAATCTCAAAAACACCGGAGAATTTGCAAAAGTGATTACGAGAGAGTCGACCACAAAGAACACAACCGCAAGTCGATCAATCCACTAACTTACTCCAACCCGATGTAAGATGGCCGAGAGATCATCCACCGAACTTGTCATTGGAGATATAAGAGAAGGTGTCAAAACAAGATCCAAACTCAACAAGAAGCATGTTCACATGCTTTATCTCGCAAATAGAGCCCAAAGATGTGTTACAAGCATTGATGACACACATTGGATTCAAGCTATGCAAGAAGAGTCAATCAGATTTGAAAGAAATAAAGTATGGGAATTAGTTCAAAGACCCACACATCAAAATGTTATTGGTGCTAAAATGGGTGTTCGAAACAAAATGAACGAGGAAGGTTCTGTGGTAAGAAACAAAGCAAGACTAGTAGCCAAAGGATATTGCCAAGAAGAAGGGATAGATTTTGATGAAACATTTGCCCTCGTAGCAAGATTGGAAGCTATAAGGATGTTTCTTGCCTATGCACTCACAAGAATTTCATTGTATATCAAATGGATGTAAAAAGTGCATTCCTAAATGGTTTATTGGAAGAAGAAGTGTATGTTGAACAACCTCCAGGATTTGAGCGAGAAAACTCTTGGAGATAAGGTATACAAACTCAAGAAAGCCCTGTATGGATTGAAGCAGGCACCCGAGAGCATGGTATGATACCTTGTCACAATTCCTAATTGAAAATGGATTCACTAAAGGAAAAGTAGATAGAACACTTTTCGTAATTCAAGACAAAAAGAGTATACTTTGCTTGTTCAAGTATATGTGGATGACATCATTTTTGGATCCACTAACAAAGAGTCATGTGAAAAATTTTCAAACCTCATGCAAAGTAAATTTGAAATGAGCATGATGGGAGAGTCGACATTCTTCCTTGACTCAAGTAAAAACAAAATTGAAGGATGGAACCTTCATAAGTCAAACAAAATACACCGAGAGATTTAATGAAGAAATTTGGTATGGAGGAGAAGTCTTCTCGTAAAAATACCAATGAACACATCACCAAAATGGACATGGATGCGGATGGCAAGCCCAGATCAAACAAGATACGAGCACTTATCGATCATTGCTCTATCTCACAAAGAAGCGGACCGGACATCACCTTTGCCAGTAGGTGTATGTGCAAGATTTCAATCTGCTCCAAAAGAGAGCCATATGACAAAGAAAGAAGAGAATATTGAGATACTTGAAAGGAAGCCAAGAAGTAGGCCTATGGTATCCAAAGGAAGGTGGATTCAAGCTAATTGGGTATTCGATTCGACTATGGTGGATGCGAGTTGATAGGAAGAGCACTTCGGCACATGTCAAATGCTAGGAAACAGTGATTTCCTGGTTTAGCAAGAAGCAAAATTCAATAGCCACCTCTACATCCGAGGCGAATACATAGGCATGGGCAAATTTGTTGCCCAAGTCCTATGGATGAGACAAAGAAATGAGAGACTATGAGGTTGGGAAAAGAAATTCCAATCATGTGTGATAACACAAGTGCAATTGCAATTACTCAAAATCCTGTGTTGCATTCAAGAACAAAGCACATTGATGTCGATATCACTTCATAAGAGATCATGTTGAAAAGAAGGACATCATCCTAGAATATATCTCAACCGATAAACAACTAGCCGACATCTTCACAAAACCATTATGTGAGTCAAGATTTGAAGAACTCAAGCATGAATTGGGACTAATTGAGCTAAGCCGACACTCGACGAATCAAAGAAGAGAAATGGAACAAAAAAGGGTGAAAAAGAGTCGAAAACAAATCACCAAGAATCACCAGATTTCGGAAAGACAATACACCGAGTCACCGATAGAGAAAGTCACTAAGAGAACTCGTGAGAAGTAGAGTTAAATCGGCTAAGGGATAAGTCGAGTCACTTATGAGCAAAATGACAAAAACGCAATCGTTTGACTAAGCGGGAATGTTTTAAGGAATACGTCGATAATGATGATGTGTACGCATAAAAGCGCACACCAAGCTTATGATTGGATATAAATGTTTGCCGCATTAAATACGAGACATTAAATGCTAAATAGGCGTGCAAAATCTAAGCCGTTGATTTCGATCACATTTCAAAACCACCCGCACGCCCTTTCATAAACCATATTTAAACCATTTTCATCCGTTTCTCTCTCACACTTCTAAAACTGTTCATCTCTTTCTCTCAAAAGCAAAGGCAAAATTCTCTCGAAACCCTATCTATCTTCAAATCAATTTCCAAGTTCTTCTTCGATATAATCCTGGAAAATGGCACCAACTTATGACTTTACCAAGTTAGGAAAGCAAATCCACACCGCTCTACGGTGGATTTCGACGAATGGTGAAACAGGGTCCGACGACACCCTAGTGAAGAAAATCGCTGAAAAGTTAGAAACGTCCGGTCAAAACCGTTTCGACGTTAGAATACCCAATGACATATGTGGAGGAGGTCGCACATTCTACGTGAATGCCGAGATTCACGATGAAGGAATCAAGTCATCTGTTCACGGAAAGCGGTGACTATCTCTCGCCAAGGATTTGGCCAAACATTGCTCACTACCACAGAGGGCGCATCGAGATTAACGGCCGATGTAAACCTGGGCCGATGCTTGGAAAGAAATAGCCAAGCCCGACTTTGCTTTGATAAAATAGTGTATACAAAGAAACAAGAGATCGCTGGGAGGATTATCACAAGTCGTTGGACATAGTTGCCAAATGTATCGACATCAAGTTTGGCGGCTTTGACCAATCAAAAGGCAAAGCTGATTGTAATGGCCGCAATCATCGAAGAAAAGAAGATAAATCTGGCCGAAGTTTGTCTACAGCAGACTCGCCCGAACGTGGGGAACAAATCCTTCAAAGAAGATGGCTCATTTGGAGGATCCCAGGATATGGCCTAGTGATTGGCGGCTAATGGAGGTGAAAGGAGTCCTCTTAGACATGGGAAGGCATTCCATGTTAACAAGAGGATGTTCGAGCAGCAAACCTCTCGGCGCAAGACAAGAGAGCTTACGCCAAGAGAGCCGACACCAAAGAGGGGAATCACCGACCACGAAGATACAAATGCTTTCCTCTCCACCCAAGAGAGCGCCCGGACTACTAAGAAGATCACGCCCTTGCAAAGAAAGAAAACCAAATATGCTCTTGCCCCTGCAGAAGTCACCCGCCCGCAGCCGTGTCTCCCGCCTCGTAGCAGCCGGCCGAGAAGGACCCACAAATACCTTCTCCGATCGTCAAAAGAGGAGAACCGAGAAGCCACAACGGCCCGCTCCTCGAAAAAGACACCAAAGACGCCCCCCGCCGCCAAGACTCGAGAGGACACCGTCTCTCAACCAAAATCCCTCCGTACAAACTAGAGACGAAGAAGAATCATCAAGCAACCGAACTAGAGAAACCAAATGAGTCGGGTTACTCGGCTAGAGCAAATACCGAGACTACCGGAGAAGTAGAGTCTCCAGATGTAGTTGATGAAACCGCCAAGTCTCAAGGCGATCGCAGAGGCAACCCGAAGACACATTGTAGTTCACACAAACAAACACAAGAAGAACATGCTAGAGCGATAGTGATGTAATGATCCTATCCCCACCTTACCCGGACATCCAAAATCGTCTGCGTGAGTGGAGGAAATGGAAGTTGAGTAAGTCAAGGGAACAGTTCCAACGGCCGGAGTTTATAGAAGAAGAAGAGGAATCGCTAAATTTCCTTGGACTAAAATCGTGCTCCCAAAGACTTGATGAAGACAATCGCTTAGACATCCCGCAGATTTTCAAGGAAAAGGAGAGAGAAAAGCAAGCGGCGAGGAAGCGAGGCACGTGAGAAGGCGAGCATCCGCCCTATCTCCAAAGACTACGTAACACACACATCCTCTCCTTGATGTCTTTTCTGGACAAAACATGAGGATCCAGAATGTTGCTTTGCCCGCGAAGAGTTGCAAATGCAGCAAGCATTGCAGAATCCGAATCATTCACGAGCAAAGATTGATGGAGGGACCAGAGAGTCCTCCGAACACAAATGAAATTGATCCAATGGGAGTGGTTCAGCAAATCGCCATCTGTTGTTAAGCTTTCTACCACTTCCCACTCACTCGGAAGAAGGCAATAAGGGTGAAATGGCGATGAAACGGGATAGTGGGAACCCAATGAGCCAACCCCTATTGAAGGTGTGTTACCACCGCCCCACTACTGAAAAATCAATCGAAACAATGGGAGTTTGGAGACGAGTGACCCCATTCCAAGTCACTCACCTGTGCGCCACCGGGGGGAAACTCCCTCCACCGCAGCAAGGTTGGAAGATGTCTTGCAGATGACTCCACAACTCGAATCAAGGAGGCGAAGTAGAGAGAATACAAACACAAGAAGAACAACAAGTTGCCATCAACGAAGCTCGAGACGATTGAGATCGTCTCACCGAGGTGCCAACGCTAACTGGGCTAATGACGTGCTGAGGCGTCGAGGCACAGATGGAACGCCCCGGGAGTTAACACTGGGCGATGAAAGTGCAATCCATGGGGTTGAGACTCCAATGGATGCCACCACAGAAGACCCTAAGACACCGACACTGTCGAAAGGGAGGACTGGCCTCGCGCAGAGAGACTGCCGGAGGTAATGAAGGCCCACGGGAGGTTGAGACTTCCCGGGGTAAGGTAGCTCAAGTCGAGAACATCCCTCCTGCTATCATCGACCCATCTGAGAAGGAGATAAGCGCACTTCATGATTCCCAGGATAATCCTGATGTCACATTTCTGGGATCAGAAGGCGAAGAAGAAGAAGCGAGTCATCCCCCGTGCAAATCCAAAAGACTCACCTGCGGATGTTCCAAGCACGAGCAAGTCTCGATCCCAAGACTACTCGTCAAACTTTTAACTTTGATGATGAGTCACCAATGGAAATCTCATCATCGTCCGATGACGCTTCGATAAGGCCGAGGACCGTCTACTCAAATGGAAAAATCACCGAGACCAACGGTGTTGAGACACTGAGGCTCAACAAGCCGGGTCCACTTCACAACAAGACCCAGCTCAACAAGAGACCACTGCGCAAGCTCCTCAAGCTGCAGCAGGATCGATTCCCAAAAGAACTTCACGCGCACCGCTCATCATTGAACAGATCCCAGTTGGCGGTGATGAATCTTTTGTAGAATCTTTTCCTTTTTCCCTGGAGGTACCCGAACTCCATGAAGAGTCAGAGAATGAACGCGCACGCTATCACAAAACCAGCTCCCGTTTTCTCTCGTATACCATTGTTCCAGTACCGCTTATGACTTTGATGTTGTATGGCCATCACCGCAATGTTAATCACCAAAGTTCGAGAAGTGTTCAAGGCACTATTTGCCGAGGTTGAACGGATGGAGAGGCATCAGCCTCTTTGGACATGCGATCGACAACAGAGATGCCAACCTTACAGCCGACTTGAGAGGCATAACAATGTCGAAATAAGGAATGGTGGCAACAAAGAAGAACAATGCGTGTGGAACAAGTCGATTCTTCAGACATTGTTCAACAAGTCTGGGTATGGAGAGCTTAAAATGCCGATGCAAAAACAAAGCCGAGAGAACATATTGAGCATATGCATGAAGCTCACACTGCGAGATAAAGCGATGCGTGAGCAAAATACAAATGATCTACAAATAGCGTTTGGAAGAACACATGACAAGAAAATTCAGCCTTCTCATGGCCGAGATGAAGCGATTTCAAAGAGAATCCAACGCTACTCGATCCGAATTCCGTGCTACATACAACGCAGCGACTTCGAAGCGAACTCGACCATCGAAGACTCGACTTCATGCTTGCCAAGATGTTCCCCGGGGTTCCTCTATCCTTTGATGATGCCAAAAAGGGGGAAGAGGAATACCTTAAAGCGCTAAAATCTGCGAAAGAAAGGAGCAAATGAGAAGGGAAAATCACCGAGGAAGTCTTAAAACAAAAGAAAGGGAAGCTTGTTGAGGGGGAAGGGTCGGCGATGTGACTTTGATGATTGCACAAACCCCCCAACAAGGTCCTCACACAAATGACATTATCGCCAGAAAACTCCCCGTGACTCGCCACTCCAACACTCTGCTTTGTATCTATGGCCGAAAAGAGAAAAACAATTGAAGCGGGGATGAAGGAAGTGGAAGGAAGAATGGATGCCGAGTTATGAACATCTTGAAAGAACACGGAGGCATTCCAAAGAGACAGAGACACTTATGCCATTTCGTATGCCGGGACAGAGCCACGATCGATTGACGAATTCAAAATGCTCGAATCAAGGATACTTTGCAAATATGTCTATGGCTCAAGCTTGGGACTTGTCTCGGGAAAAGGGTCTCACTTTATGTGAAGAAGTCGACAGTGCAACAGACTACCTCCTCTCTGGTCACTCACCGTCACTCACCGGAAGAAGAAGACCCCAAGACAAGATACGCCCGAGATAGATAGAGGAAGAAGCGAGTGGAGGAAGAAGCTTGGACCTGGGCCTCGCCCAAGAATATTGAATACGTAGATCCAGGAAAGAAAGGAGGGATCTACTCAATGGGCTTGATCAAGTGGCAAATTTGCGAGTGGCTAAAACTAACGCCGAGTATGCAAAAAGAATAGAAGAAGAAAAAACAAGAGACAAACTCAAATGCGGGAGAGACAGAAAGAATAAGAAAAGATGAAGTCGCCAGGAAGGCATATGAAAAGAAAAAGAAGGCAAATGATGACGAGAAAAAGAGAAGAAGAGAAGAAGATGCTGAACAAGATGAAAGAAGGAGACAACGAAGGAGATGAAGTGTTGCTGTCCAACCCTTCGTGTATTTCACTATGTAAATACATACAATGTAAGTCTTCTGTAATAAAGCTATAAATTCTTTATTTCTCTGTGTAGGCAAATTATGAACTCGATACACCTTGTAAACAGTTGTGTAAAAAGTACAAGAATGATATGATCAATAAAAAGATTGATTATGCATACATTCTATGTCAATACACTATCTGTATGTATCTTTGTTATTTGCATTTTTGAATGGTTTAAGTTTTGGCATCATCAAAAAGGGGGAAATTGTTAGGAATTTTATTGTTTAGATTTTGATGAATGCCATGTAAAACTTAGAATAGAAAGTTGGCACCCCAATTTTTATTGTATAATGCATTGTAACAATTAGAGTGGCGCTGCCGAGTTAAGTCGCCTACGCCCTAACATGCAAGAAGACAATCAAGACTGGAAGGAAGACTCTACCGAGACAAATGAGTATGACAAAGAAGAGTAGACGGAACTCTACTAAAGAAGAAGTGAGATGCAACTAAGTGGAGCATCACCAAGTCAACTCAAGAAAAGCTAAATCTCAAGTTGAAGTGACAAAGAGTCATCCAATGATTGGAAGCTCGCTCTAAGTCACCTGGGAAAGCAAGGAAATGCAATCAAGACGAGATAATCAGAAAAGAACCGTTGCGTAAAATCAAGAGATTTACTTAAACAAGTAATATCTCCATACCACCTTTCTTGAAGTGCTCACCCTTGCGTGCAAATGGAATGAACCAATGGGAAGCACTACACCGTGTCGAACTCGAAAAGGTGAAAGAACAATTCATACGAGGAAATGGCAATTCCAAGAACTCGCAACAAGACAAACCAACGATCGCAAGTGACTTTAAAAATAAGCCTATCTCTTCAACGGGCAAATTTTTGAAAGTTCACTATAAAAGGCCGAGGAGTTTGTTTGAGAAAAAAAGACACACATGTGAGATACACAAGCATATTAGAAAAATCAAACATTCTCAATCCTCAAGCCTACATTACGAAGAACATCAATCCAACACTCACCGTGAAGGAAAGATAACTTCAATCGCTTGAAGAGGAAAATATCGAAAACAAGGGGTCTACATTCCAGAAGGATTGTAGGAAGGTTCAAGGTTGAACCAAGTCTTAAGCTTGTCGAGGGCTTCGTGATCAAATCCAAAGAGCTTGAGCAAGTGAGTCAGTAGTAGCAAGGCAATTGCCCTGTGAAGAAGCCGAGTCGTGAGAAGCCACCGAGTGATCAAGGCGTCTCCGGGATCGAGTCCCAAAGGATCAAGTCGGTTGTGTGATCAAGACTTGTATCCGGACTGTTACCACTTTGTAAACCGATCATTACCTAGTGGATTCCTCCAGGAGTTGGAGAAGAGAGGAGTAGAAGAATTACCCCATCTTCGAACCTCTATAAAAATTTTACTGTGTCATTTACATTTCAGCATTTTAATTCCTGCATTTTTAACTGCTTATATCTGCTGATAAATTTGCTATTCACTCAATAACTTATAAGTACTAAACCAAGCACTAAACTCTTAATCAAACTTAAGGGTGTTAGGTCTTCCGCTGAAAACAAAATCACAATCGAGTTAATTTAGAGTCAACAGCTGAGTTATTTCATCAACAGCTCAGTTGAGTCTGTTGAGAGATTAACTCTACTGAGTGACTAAATTGACTGTCCATCAAGGACACAGCTGTGTAGTATCAACTCTGAATATTTAAAAGGACTAAATCGAAAATTTGGTAAGGTTTATTCAACCCCCCCTTCTAAACCTTACACTTACACCCCTTGGGACCTACACATATCTATGTGAGATATTGTGAAATGAGATGTTCTTGGGGTAGCTTTCTCGAATTTGTCTTTTGAAAATATATCTTCTATACCCATTTGGATGCAACAGCTTGTGATGATTTCACTCCCATGAACTTTTTGTTTACGAAATGCATTTCTTGTTTCTTCTTCCTTTAATTAGCCCAGGATATGAAATAGATAGGGTAAGCAAAAAGGCCTGTTGGAGATAAAAAAGAAAGCGGGTTGCGATTGAGATAATAAACGTTTTTGAGGTGGCGGGTCCAATGAGTTGGACTGCCGCCGACCGGTCCAATGGCGGGGGGCGGGGTTTGAAGCGGGGCACGGCGGGTCCCGAATTTTCTTTTTCCCTGGCGGGGCGGATCTCGGATTTGGCCAAACCCATCCCGCACCCGCCCGTTGCATCCCTAAATATACCTTTTGTCTATAAAGTGTCACAATGGTAAAATATACTACGCCGCAAGTAAATATTTCTCGATACCTTAGCAAAAACATTTACCAACAACAAAATAATTCAAACCATGAGAAAAAAATGGCATCCATCCATATGGATATTGTTGAGCTGAGTTATTATCCCGAACCAGAATGTTGCAAATTTTGTTTGAATAAAGTGTCATAATGGTAAATATACTAAGCCGCAACTAAACATTTCTAAAAGACCTTAGCAAAAACCTTATCTAATGCATCCGTCTAATATTATTGAAGTATTTTTAACTATGGCAATGCATGTCTCTCGGATGTGTTCATCAAAGATGGAAATCAATGAAACGAATCGGACATGTATTTAATATTGCCGTAAAAAGTGACGTGGGAATGCCTCTTTTCAATGTGTTCTTTTTGAGTTGGTGGGTCATTGAGATCCTTTTTCATAGTTATTATGGCCAATTTTTAAACAGCTATTATATCTTTGATACTTTACATGCTAACTTTTACAATATAGTTATTGAATCGAACTAATAATGTATATATATATATATATATATTATATAACAATTTTTATATGTATAGATGCAGCTTCCAACTCTAAGAAAAGAGGACGTGATCAAACAATGGCAAGGGCATTATGAAGGCATTTATATCTTCTCGAAATAAAATGAAGGTAACTGTGGATCTATTATTAAGAAGACCTAAAACTCAAGAGGAATCCGCAAAGCTTTCGAGTCAAATTGGCGTAGTAACTCTAGATGTCCTTCTAGTGCCCAAGAGGTAGAAAGAAATAGATGAAAAAAATGGTGTGGAATCGGGCTTTGATAATATAAAGGTACGAGTAGAGTAAATTATTTTATCGCATGATCATATATATGACATGTAGATCCACATGGATGTTAATATGGATGATCCGGGGGTTAGACAATGCATGATCAAAAGGCTAAAATCTAGTATCCGGCAATAGCATTACATGTTACATAAGCATTACAAGAAGTATGCAAGTTTGCAAGAGGCTAAAAATAACAAGCCTTCTTCTTGTCCTAGTAAACAAAATTAGGAGGTATTGTGTGACTTTTTTGCATCACCTGAATTCAACGTAACAAGTTTTTAAATTAATACTTATTTTCAAATATTATTACATATTTTCTTATAATATGTCTATATATATTATCTTACAATATTATTGTTCTTGTTTTCACAGCACCATATGTCCACATATTTCTGGCAGAACGCCTTTTACAGGTCTTCAACATGAAATTGTGAGTTGTTATTAAGTAACCTTAAGTTGACACTATTTCTTATTTTTTTACTTTGAGTTTTTTTTTCTTTTTTCTTTTTACTAGGATCGAAAGTTGCTAAATGGAGAACAGTGTGATATGATTGAGTTCTATAAACGTACTCATTATACAGAAAAAGATGGTTGGTCAACAGTTGAGGCAAAAGAAAATTGGGTAATTCACGCACTCATTTTCATTATCTAGCTTTGCTATTAACCATGATATTAGTTGTGTACTCTTAAATCAATATATTTAAATAGGAGTTGATGATAGAAAAGCACGAAAAAAATATATAGAACAAGAAATTGAGAAGAGTGCTGAAGAAATAGTTCTTGAGGTGCTTGGCCATGGATCTGATTATATAAAGGGTCTTGGCTATGGCCCAAAGCCTCCAAGTAGACGCACCACATCCTTTGATTCAACTACCCAGCAACTTCAAAAAGAACTTCAGGAAACACAAGAAAAACTACAAATTCAAAATCTCAAGTAAGTGGACTAAAGGCCCAAGTGAGTGATTTGAAAGAGCAACTGGGTCAACACTTAACAAGGTGCATCTATCGACAAACTTATGACATTCATTGCTGCCAGTGGGAATAATATCTAAGCTACAAAATAAGATTTTTGAGGACATATGGTTTATATTTCTATGAGTATTGTTTGGGTTTAGATGTCTAATGTTTCGTTTTTGAATATTTTTCAAGTAGATTTATAATTTCCATTTGAAAGTTGGATAATCTAGCATTTTCCTTATATTGATTAAATAATCACGTTCAACTTAAACATGTTGGTTCTTTTTATTTTTCATGCTTATTTGACTTTTAAAATTGCATTTGTAATATAATATTAGATCGAGCAAATTTATGTATCTTTGAATCAAGTATTATTAATATGTACGTGGAAAGTCAATAATGAATTTTCTCATCATGAGATTTTATTTTATTTTTATGAAATATAAATGATAAAATATGACAAATTAATACATCGATATATATATATAGATATATAGTCTCTAATGCCTCATTTAATGGCTATTTATATCGTCATATAAAAATCAATTAGTGACACTCGATCTATTTTGTAATCAAACTCGTTATTTTTTCACAATGAACATAGACGCGTCACCATACATATCCATTTAGTGACAATATAAAATTGGTCATTAAAAATAGTCTTTTTATGACGACTTGTATTGTCTCGTATATATTTTAAATTTGTCACCCAAAATGAGTCATTTATGATGATTTGTGTATCACCATGTAAAACTATCTAGTGACGAAATATTTTGTCACCATATACTTCTTTTATGACGAACCGATTCATCACAAATTTTTCGCGATTAGTGACACTAATCAACTTTGTTATGTAATGTTAATTTTTTCGTGACAAAACAAGTCATCACGTTTCAGAATCTTTTGGCGACAATGAATGTCGTGTCATTGAATATTATTTTTTGTGACACATTATTTTGTCATTATATATATACTCATTAAGTAACGACTAATATTGTATAACTATAAAATATCTCTTCTATGACAAATTATATAATATATGACGAATTAGTTAATGCAATTGTGACACTGAATGCGTCATTAAAATTTGATTAATTTGGCAATATAATCATTTTCGTCACCAAAATCTAATTTGAGTGACAAAAGTTTGATCATTGATGTGGCGAATTAAGCATCACAAAAAATAATATAAATGATGACATTGGTCGTTAGCGTTATCAAAGATTAAATATATAGTGACGAATCGAAAAAATCGTCACATATACCTTTTACCACGGGGCTACAGTGACGATCATTATGACGCTCAAATTTCGTCACCTAATAACTTTAGTGACGAAAAATGACATTTATATGATGAATTGTACCGTCATGTTTTCCCTGATTTCTTGTAGTGGTGCAAGCACAAGGTCGCATGTATGATTATGACTAATGAGGAAGAAATACCTGATTGTCATGAGTCTGACATTGGTTTGGGGAGCTCCACATATCCCATGGAGGAAATTCAAATAACTTTTAATGCTATAACATGTTAAGATGGAATTACTACCATGAGACTCTATGGCCAGTGTGGCACCCATACACTCCACATTTCTCATTAATTCAGGACGTACTCTCAGTTTCTTGCAAGAGAGCACTGCACTCAAGCTTGGGTGTAAATTGGAAACTGCTAAACCCATACTGGTAAAGTTACTAAGGGGCAGAGGATGATTAGTTCCAAGAAAAATACTAATTTAAAATGGTCTATGCAAGGGTATGCATTCACTTATTCACTGAGGTTACTCCATAATGAATTTTGTGAATTATTTATTTTAAATTAAGAATGTCTCGCCCCAACCTGGAGTCGTGACACAGTCAATAAAACTTATGTCGGTTTACTTAAGCCGACCCAAAATAAACCATTCATTGCATACATAAAATATTCCAAGCATAATAGTAATTTCCCAAATCATGCATAATATCAAATTAGTTTAAGTCAAACTGGTCGCAATGAAATAAAATGAAAGTACAACATTGTCAATAATTATTCCTACGGGTCCTACGCCCGTCTATTACAAGAAATTTTCGAAACTTGTCCATTCAAAATGAAACCATAAAATAAGTCGATTGTCTCAACAAATTGACACATTATGAGGCTAATTGGTAGCTTCGTCATCTTCACCGTGGTTTTCCTCCTCCCAGAATCTCATCCTCCGGTTGGGAAAAATAGGTAGGAGTGAGACAAAAATTCTCGATGGGTGTGGTGAGTGTGTGCAAGTAGGGCTTTTAGTTTATGCGAAGAAAATTGTTTCATGAGTTTTATGCAAAAAATGTGCAATGGCATTCTTATATACTTGATAGTTTAATAGTATCGATTAACGATCAATCCCGCAATTAAAGTAGCCGGTTGCGCATGTAAGTATGACGCCAACCCAAGATTCAATCGCATATGTTGCGCACCGTGGTGACACAACCATTCCGTCCTTATTCGCGAGAGAAGTGTTGATCAAACATTATCTCCCCAACAATACATCTTATCCCTCCAATGTGTAGGGCGTAACCACTATCCCGGTTGGCACGCGTCTCCACAGTGGAGCCACTAAGCTTCGGAGATCATCATAATCATGATTATACCCGATTCCTATGACCCAATCGCCCGCCGACTCTCATCCCGGCTCGAGGTTGGGATTTGGATGATGGAGGCCGGTATGGGATTGCGGTCGAGCTACCCATCTCATACGCGACTTATCCATTCCACGCTTTAGTCGATCGACCAATCAAGAGGGACCGGAGTGTTCAAAGACTCGTCGCGTCCGATATTGATCAATCGACCAATAGACCGGCGTGTTCAAAGACTCGCCAGCCGATATTCAAATCGGTTCATATTCACGGCTTAGTTAATTCTGGATGGGTAATCTAGTCAGGGCATACTATTTGATTCATGTATTATCTTTGAAGTCCTTAATGAAATTTTGGATTATGCGTGCGAGAAAGTCGCCGTATTACTAGTACAATTATACGGTATGAAGGTCTCGAACAAAATTCGGGTAATAAATAAAACATAATTTTTACTTAAATAATTATAAAATATTTTATTACAAATAAACTAAATTTAGAAAATATAATTTTCTATGACCTTGTAAATTTTATTTAAAATAAAACATTTTACTAAGAAAGGAAATTTTATACCGGGTTCTAAAATTTAATCCCGGACTCGGAAAAAAGACAAGGTCAGTTCCTAATTTTTCAAAAAATTCCAAAGAATTATATTTTCAGGGTATCGGGGTCATATTTTTCAAAATTGCAGTCAATCCTTAATTTTTCCCAAACTTATATTTTGACCCGACACTTTAAAAATAGACATCTCTTAGACCAGAAAAGGTATTAGTGAGATTCCAAGTCTAATATTTTCTTTGGGGCAGTATATAGCTGGGGTAAGAGTAGTTTTGAAAAATTTCCCGTTTAAGTACCAATTTCTTGAAAAATTTCAATTTGGCCCCAAATGTGATTTTACCGTAAAGGACTCGTTTCAAGCCCGTTTTTCATGAAATTTGGACTAAAGATCCAGAATACTATTTAAAATAAATTCATACTATTTTGGGACAGTGGCTGCCCATAATTTTGAAAATTATAGTTTAGTCCCCTAAAGTTTGAAAAATTATTATTTTGGTGTCCAAATATTCTTTTAATCGCATTTGCTTGATCCGGAGGGTCCCAATTATTATTTATTACATATACATTATTTTTACAGAATATACAATCCAAATTTTTGAAATTTACTGTAGGGTTTCCACAGTTTTTGAATTTTTACTTTTGGCCCTATATTTTGCCATATTTGCAAAATTGCCCAAACTTGATTTGTGTTCACATATTCATGTGTTCATAATATATATAACATATTAAACCATATTTCTCATATTTCTCAGCCATTTTCGAATATTAAAAATAATAGGCATATAAAGCATACAAAAGCCATTTTTAAGCAATAGTCACTTTTGTCATAAATCCAACTACACATATATCATCATTTTCGAATTTTCCAGAATTATAAAACTGAAAGTTTTCCATAAAATACAATACATAATTGAACACATGCATACATGCCATTTTTATGCAATTTAATGAGAGTTAGAAAGATTTTCACCCACCTTGTTTTTGTGCTTTGGTAGAGGTTGTCTAAGGCTTCTACCTCCCATAAACTTCCTCAAGTATCCTTTAAATCTCTTAGGGCAGCCCCTACAAGGGCGGTTTAGGGTGTCAAAAGTGAAGAAATTGAAGGAAAAAGAAGAAGAAATAATAAGAGAATTTTTGGGCAAAGCTTACCTTACCTTAACTTCCTTAGTGCTTCAAGACTAAACCTCCAATCCTATTTTCGTGAAAGGATTCGGCCCTACCTCTTCAACCCTACTAGTCAAAAGCTCTTAGTTAAAGGTAGTAGGAAAACTATGCATAGTTTGTAGATGAAAAGTTGAAGAATCTCCTTACCTTTGGACACTAATTTTCGGTCCTTAGTATTTTGAGAGAGGGGTAATATTTTTCTTTGGTGAGATTTCTAAGTATGGGGAGTGTAAAATGAGAGAGTCTTCCTTCCCCTTAATGGCCACCCCCCTTCACTCCTTGGGCATCATTACACTTTTTTTGAGCTTGTAAATTTTGGGGCTCAAGTCTTGGTATGTGAAGAGTCTAGCATGCTCTTAATCATGTTGTCTTGTGATTAAATTCCCTTGTCTCCCTACTCCTCATTGCCCCCTCCTTAACCCCCTCATCTCTCTCTCTCTCCCTTTCTTGTATTTTAGTGATATTTCAATCCTTATATCACATAGTGAATTCTTCTTATCATATGTTTTATAATCCAACTCTCTTATATAAGTCAATTGTCTTATTCTTAATCTAGCGATAAGTCATCAAAATCTTATAGATTGGTTTAATAAGTCATATAATATAAGCTTAGTTAATGATATAACATTTTCGGGATAGTTAGTAATTATCAATTATTAAGTTAGAGAAATAAAATAAAATTAGTATTTAGATACCAAGAATTATAAAATTAAGGCTATATTTATTATTAATAACAATTTGTGACACTTGGTCACATAGTACAATATCCGGAATATTACAATTCGACCAATAAAATTCGGGGCCTCACATAAGAAAATATGAATTATGTGAAAATTCAATTTATTGAAACTAATAAATTTTTATTTTTTAAATTAAAAGGTGTTGACAAAATAATTTTACATTAGTAATTAGAACTTACCAAATTATGCCGAGGGTGAAAACCCGATTGACTGAAAATAAGAAATTACAATAGTCAAAATACATGAATATAAAAATTGATGTTCAATAGTCCGAATTCATAATTTTTAAAACCTACTACAAAATAATTTTTTTAGTAAAAATATATTTTATTTATTATGTTTATTTTTTATTATGTATATGCAACATGAGTGTCAAATTGAAGATCGTAAAAAGATGATTAATTTCATATATTATAGGTCAAACACTAATCAAAAAAGAAAAATAATTAATATTTTTAAAAATAAAAAAATAAATATAATAATTAATGCAATACATACACATATTTGGAAAACTAACTAAATGCAGTACGTATACAAAGATTTGGAAACCATGGAATCACAAACTTTTATTGCTTTTTATAACAATGAAAAGTGAGCGGGAAAACACTATGGTTAATATTTTGAGAATAATATCTCTTTATATATAGATTTAGAGTTGCCAAATTGTACAGGTTGGGCCGGCCCCGTGCTAGTCCGTCGGGCCAAGAGGGGAAATCGGGCAGGGTCAGACCGATCGGGAATTTCTTCCGGCCACTATTTTGGGGAGCCTAGCCCAACCCATGTACTAAAATATATTGGATTTGCTTCGGCCCTAATGGCCGGATCTTTTTAGACTTACAAAATTGCAGCTCAACCCGACCTTATCATCGGACCGGGCTGGTTTTGACAGCTGTATATAGATTAAAAGGAACAATAACCTTTTTTTTTTTGTAATATCATGGACAAATTAAAACATGCCAATTATATATCTAAATCCAGGGATAACAATGTAAATTAATGTTCCATCTAATGTGAATTTAATGGTATTTTAACTCTAGGTTTTTCTGAGTCTCAGTTTTCACACGCTCTCTCTCATCGTCACATTTCTTGTGGAGAGGAGCTGCTCTTTCAGCTGCAGCGTCTCTAAGGTGCTCAAAACCCTAGTTCTGAACACATCTCCTCTCTTAAATTTTCTGTTTCTATTCCTTGATCATTCACACTGGAATTGTCGATGTTTAATTTATTGTTTGGCCTTCCCTTTTCATTCTTTTTTTCCGGTTCTGAGCGTAACTTTTTTTTTTTTTTTTTGGGTTATGTTGCTGATAAATCTAGATTATTGTCGTGTTTGATTTATAGTTACTCATCCTGTATTCCGTTATTTTGTAACCAAAAAAATAACAAAAAAACTTTTGCTAGGGTTTAGGGTTTCAGACATGTTTCTATATTTATGTAGATTTAGTTGTTTATCTAAAGTCTTGCAATGTATTGTTTTCTGGACAAGGATAGACATTGGGGTTATTTTTTGGTGGCTATGGTTGAGGTATTTCTTTCTACTTTTGCAAGGAAATTCACGTAATTCACGTAATAGTAACTATTGATTGCCCACTGGAAAGTTGACATAGTTTGAAGATCATATGCCCAGTTTCATGAACTTTATTTGTATAATTTTTAGATCAGTTGTTTTTGGAGTTGGTATTGGTTGTGTGCTGACTGTCAGAGAACATTTTTCTTGATCATTACTTTAGCAGAAGTTGGCTGTAAACTTTCCAACATTGTTTATGTAATTTTTTTAACATTGTCTTTGCTAATTACATTGGCAGACATTGTTAATGTTTGTGTGAATTAGTGAAATTGGAGCATGGAGAAAATCAATAGGAAGAGACCACTAGTGTTTTTGGATGTATCCATTGATGGAGATCCTGCTGAGAGGATGATTTTTGAGGTATCTTGTTTTCTTCGTAAATCTATCATTGGAAAGTTAAAATTTGTTCTTTGACCACATTTTAATCTACTGCATCCTTTTTTTCTCTAAATTAGATATTTTGGTCCTCTATCATTTTCTATTCCTGCAATGCAGCTATTCACTGATTTTGCTCCCAAGACTGCTGAAAATTTCCGTGCGCTTTGTACAGGTAACTTTGTCCTCTTTTCGTTTTCAATTATACTTCAACTCTACCACGCGGTGATTGTTTCTTTTGTTTTTTAATTGCTGTTGTGTATGTGGTTTTGTCTTTCTTTCCTGAATCTTATAACCTTTTTCCACAATTGGTTCTTAAAGCTTGGAGTTAGGTCGAAGAATGTATTGAAGCCATTTTCCTTAAAACCCAGAACTTAGTGAGCTTGTTGCCATACAATGTTAATTAATTTTCTTGAGGAATATCCACTTGAATCCTTTAACCTTGTTGGCCTTTATCCTTTTTTTATTTGGATATTTGTAAATCTTAATCTCACATCTATTGTTGTCCATTCATTCTTCAGGAGAAAAAGGTGTCAGCACTAAAACTGGGAAGCCACTACACTACAGAGGAACCTTTTTTCACCTTATCATCAAAGGACATGTGGCTCAGGTATGTTATTCACTTTTTCATTGTGTTGAATAAATGTATGAGCTCATACGATAAGTTTGCTCAGCCCATGTATTTTTGGTTGAGCATAAATGAGAAGTGGTCTTTGCCTTTTAGTCAGCTATCCTTGTTTACCTATGACAGGGCTGATGGTCACGACTGCTTTTCTTGTGATATAGTTTTAAGGTTGTATTTACGAAATTGTTTATTCTTAAGATTCACTGAACTTGTTGTCAATAGCACACATGAAGTATTATCTTTCTGATGAATAGTGATTAATAGCCTTCAACTGTTTTCCAGGCAGGGGACTTTCTTCGGCAAGATGGTATGTAATAAGCTGCTGATACTTTAATATCCCTTTTTGTGTTTTTCGCTGGTAGTTTGAATTTATCTTTTACTTTGCAGGTAAATTTGGAGAAAGTATATATGATGGAAAGTTTCCAGGTAACAAGCTATTCTTACTTGATGATTCTCTCTTTTAGATTTATTGTTCTGTTGAGAATTGATAATTATCTGCAGAAATCCATTTGTGTGTTACCTTGAATCTCAAACTGTGAAACAAGTAGTTATGAACAATGCAGACCCAGTTATATGTTGCTGTTTTTTTTCAATTTTTTTGTCTTGAGAGCAAGTGGATTTCCTTTTCTATTGCCTGTGAAGGTTGTGGCTGACTTTGCTCTTATTCTCACTGCGTTGGAGCTTCAATTCAAATGATATTGGAACAATTGTTTTCTCACAATGGTAGGAAATCTAAATGTTTTGCCTGCTTTGTATGTCGAATTTAGTTTTGAATTTTGTTGAAAATATGCTTCTTTTTGATTTCTAATGTCCTCTTTTGTTCCCTAATGAATAAGTATTTTATGACATAATCATGGACTCCTTTTTTACTTTATCCTGCTTCATCCTTCTATGATTTCTGGTATCTTCATGTGTCTTTGATGAAAGTTGCCAAGTTACTCGAAGTTGGAGCCTAAAGCAATTTCCTTTGAGTTCTTCTGCTATGTTGATGGAACTGTTATACTTGAAAGAGCTGTTTTATGGTTAGCTGGTCAGAAGTATGTGTTTATGTTTGTTGGTATGAGAAACTTATCCACAAATGTTATGTTGAGATCATCACTGATGCTTGGTGGCTAAATGAGCCGAGTTTATGTTGCATGTACTCTTTGATGCAGCACACAATTAAACATGTTTTTCAGTGTTCCTTGTTTTAGAATTGATGAATACTTATTGGCTTGAGTAATATGCATCAATTCATGTGATTTATGTTGAAGATTATTTGCACATCAGTTGTTTTCATAATGAAGTAGCTGCTAAAACTGTTAACATCTTTCAGATGAGTCTCCAAAACTGAAACATGACGGTCCTGGTTTGTTAACTATGGCAATTGATGATCGAGATGAACGGGGCTCGCTGTTTTATGTCACCTTTAAGGCTGATCATCATCTTGATAGGTACTTTCTTCCCTTCTTTCAGCACTTGTATTAATTCTTATGAGTCCTTGTTGATTCTTTAGTACGATAAAAGTTGTCTTTCTCCAATAATGCCAGTTACTTGTTCATTAATCACTAATATGTTGCATTGTGACATATTTGGCCTGATTATGTAGATGGATCCTTCACAAAATCTTCCTTTTGAGTACGGTACTTTATAACACATAGGACTTTGGTGAATCTTGCTGTTGAGTTGCTTGTTCTAAACTTGTCAGTTACAAAGTATTGTGTTTGAGAACCTTGGGCTTTTTAGTGTCCAATTCAAAGCAGGATTTCCAAATATCATTTTGACGTTGCATATTGGATGAATGCATCCTCTTTGCATTGTACAGTTGAAATTTGAGAAGGACTCCAAAATAAAAGAATTATTAGCAGGAACACCAACTCTGTTGTGCCTAATCAACTTGTTATTCAGCTAACAGATCCTGGTTGACATACATAATGTTTTTTTAGCTACCTTTATTTAATTTTGGTTATCTGATGTACAGGAAATCTGTTGTCTTTGGTAAACTTGTCAATGGGCTGGAAGTGTTGAAAAAGATTGAAAATGCTGGGGATGAAGAGGGGAGACCTACTGTGACTGTGAAAATAATAAATTCTGGAGAACTACTCGATGGTAAGAGACACAGCTGTTACATGTTCATCAGATGAAATCTCTCTCTTTTGGGAGTAATGGCTGAGGGCCATATTGGGCTCTTGTAGTGTTTTATGTTCATATGTTAGTTATCACTATATTATTTTTTCCTTAGAATTGGTGAACAATGGATTTGTTTTTGTGAATGTCTTGCCATAGTCTTATTATTATTGTGGTTCCTCATTCTGCATTAATATTAGCTTAGTTCCTTGTCTGCAGATAAAAAGAAGGGGAATAGGTTGAAAATGGGGAAGGATTCCATTGAAGAAAATAATAATGAAGTAAGACGCAAGGGGAAGCACAAGAAGTCTTCTAAGAAGAAGCGGAAAAGAAGAAGATATTACACATCTGAATCAGACAGTTCAACGGATACTGATACGGAATCTTCTGAATCTGATAGTGATTCTGACTCATATGCTACCTCATTAAGTGACACTAGCTCTTCAAGTGATGACAGGCGCAAGAAAAGGAAGAGATCTAAGAGGGATAGAAATAGGCGTGGGAAAAGGAAGGACAGAAGACGTGAAAAACGAAGGAAGAGGCGGGATAGAAAAACAAAACGCAAATCTAAAAGGTAGCAGCTGTATATTTGTTCGGACCTTCTCATTGATATAGTTGATACTAATTTTCTGTTATGCCTTTTAAATATTGAGGCTTATTTTTCGAAATTAAAGATAGCACTTATTTGTCATTGATTGTGAAATTTGACCCTAGAATGATGTGTTCTTTAAGTCCAAAACAAAAGCATAAACATGCTCTTGGCTGATGAGGATGTATATGGCCGTGCTTTGAATCTTTAGTCTACGTGCTGCAATGACCTTCTGGTAATTCAAATTTGAGTACACCATTTCAATGATTATATCTCTCACTGTATTGTACATGTGAGATTGTTAGTGAGGTAGAGGAAATTGCAGTTTCTATTTACAGGTTCAGGTTTCTGGAAGTATATTTGTAAATAGCAGCAATCATAGGCAGGTGAAAATTTGTTGGCTTTTCTATGTTATTGTAACTTTGATATTGCGGAAAATATTGCAGGAATAATGCCTCAGATAGTGAGAGCGTTAGCAAAAGTGGGAGTAGTTCTGAAGACAATGCTGTGGCTGGAGCATTGGATGGGAAGCGCAAAAGCTCTGGTTAGATATTATCCTTTATTTGATCGTTTTGATTTCTTTTGTTGTTATCCTCATTCTTGTCCAATCTCTGTGTAGGAAAGCAATCTCCTTTAGTTCAGGAGCGCGAAACTTCAACCGTCAATCACAGGAAAGGGGAGGCAACTGACATGTCTGAAAGGGAAGAAGGCGAGTTCCCGAGGGAAAATGGAGATCATCAAAGTAATGGTATTGGACTGGAAATGGAATCTGACCAAAGTGCTGATAGACACCCTGATCTGGTAGATGATCATCCAAGCAAATCTAGGTTTGTTTTGCTTTCCTTCAAGTTCCTCTTCTTTTATGTTTATCCCCAAGATTTTGTCATTTACCAAAATTCTGATGGCAGGAGTCGAAACTTAAGTCCTAGAAGAACCATGAGTAGGAGTATGAGCATTAGTCCTAGAAGAAGTGCTCATAGAAGTCCTGGACTTGGTGTAACACATAGCAGGAGCAGGAGTCGGAGTGTTAGCAGAAGCCCACAGCGGATCTCTGATAAAAGCAGGAGTAATAGTCCAGTTAGGAGTGGGAGCAGCAGGAGTCCAATTCAAGTCCACCAAGGAGCAAGACAGGAAGAAGCAGCAGTATGAGCCCTCCAGTTAGGTCTCCTCAACAAAGCCGTAGTAGAAGTGCCACGATTTCTCCTCCCAGAAGAAGAGTTACACAGAGTCCAGCAAGAACCTCGTCCCAGGAGGTCATTGAGGTTGGCTAGTCGCAGTCCGGTGAGTCTTCTCGACGTAGTTTAAGCAGGAGCTCAGGCAAGCCTTCACGTAGAAGCTTGAGCAGAAGCCCTAAGAGATCGTTGCATAGAAGCGTTAGTAGAAGCTCTGGTAGGGCCCCTCCTAGGAGAAGCCCTAGCCTAAGTCCAGTCAGGGCACCTGGCAGGATTGTTCGCCGCAGCTACTCAAGGAGTCCTGTTGGTGCTGGTCGAGGGCGAGGTCCCCTATTTCGGACCGTGGTAGGAGCTCATCAAGAAGTGCTTCTCTCGATGGTTCACCCAAACGCATTCGAAGAGGAAGGGGCTTTAGTGACCGATACTCTTATGTACGGCGCTACAGAAGTCGCTCCCTGATCGTTCACCTATAAGGCCATATCGTTATGGTGGTAGAAATGACCGCGACCGGTAAAACATCTATCGTATCTGTCAGCCCCGCATCACATTCGGATCCTTGTACTGCGCAACTTGTGTTTTCAGATTTTCCTGGATGTTAATTTCTTCTTGTTAATGTCTTTGTTTTTAATGTGTAGATATTCAAGTTATAGAAGATCCCCTAGCGTTACAGGAGCCCACCTCGAGGAAGGACTCCTCCCAGGTCAGTGATAGTTATGCATTCATTGACTTTATTTCGATACTCTTTAATCACACTTCACATTGTGGGCTGCCAGCAGCCTACAGGCTTTTTCATGAAATTTTTATATTGGATCATTTGGATGAGTTTTTTGACTTTGTGTTAGCATCATCTGTCTTGTATGATCTTGCATACTGGGAAGAAACTATAGATTTCCATAACTTAGATTTCATGTATCACCATTAACTTTGAAATATAAATGAAGTGGCTAGGTTGTGCTGGTTTACATCATTACATGTATTTACCTTAGACGCCTGTTTAAGTGTGCAATAAGTAGGACGAGTTGGTACCCAAATGGATGGCATGTTTTCTTCCTGCCCAGTTAGCAGTTTCTAGATGGAGCTAATTTAATGTGATTGCTTCAAGGTAATTCAGTACAATTGGTCTCCATAACTAGGTAACATCAAAACAGTAGGCTGGCTGACTTTCTGCATGTCTTGCAATTCTACACGCTAACCTTGTTAATTTGCCTGGTTAAATTTAATGCAGATACAGAGGCGGCAGGAGAAGTAGGACTCGCAGTCCTAGTGTCTCTCGCAGTCCAATACGCTATCGTAACCGTCGCTATAGCCACAGCCGTAGCCCCGTTCGTAGTAACTCTCCAGTGGGGAGGTATCGAGGTTCAGTACGTGGTGAAAGGCGAAAGTCACCTTCAAGTAGCAGGAGCAGGAGCAGATCTGAATCACGGTCATCACGCAATTCACAATCTCCTCCGAGGCGTGCAGATAAAGGCAACTCAAGGTCATCTTCTGGAAGTTCCCCACGGAAGACAGGTTTGGTTTCATATGGAGATGGTTCACCCGATTCTGTTCGCGATTAGTAACGTGACTGATGTTTGTGAGGCCGGTAGTGTTCTGTAAGCCAGCTTTGTAGCTTGTGCTGTCTTTGAGTTTTCTTGTGATATTTCTCTCTTGTTAGGTTCGTCTCTATTAATGTGTTAGCCATTTAGCAGTTGTGAATGTTCTTGAGTTTGACATAAGATTGCACGTATGATTGAGGTGTTTCAGTGATGCCTATCCATGGGAACTTATCTTGGCGTGTAACTCGGAGTCGTGCCATGTAAACCATGTTATATTTTTATATTTGTGTGCTCGGTAGAAACTCGGATCATAGGGTTTTGGTATGCGAATCTTACTATGTTTTCTATTATTCTCTCTTTTTCAGCTGAGAAATTAGCTACACTCCTGCATAACTATCATTTTATTTTGAAAGAGGGGATGATTAAGCAACTTCAATGAAACTGGCTAGAGTAAAAGCCATTACTGCTAATAATCGCCCATTTATTTTTCCTGTAGGTGGTCGATCAAGTTCTTTTATAGGTTCATTTTTAATTGGTGTTTAGTGTTTCTGTTTTTATTTTTTAAAAAGGGTTTTTTAAAATTTTCATATATTAGAATATATATTGAACATATGCAGTCTTTATAGTAGTAATGGTGTAAACAATGAATAGGCGTAACACGAGATTTGAACTCCTTAGTAAATCCCTTATCTAGAATTTTGGGTCGTAAATCGGATTGGCCAACGTGAATAATAAAATACCGTTACAGGCAAGAAAGGAGGTAATAGAGGCGCATTTTGTTGTCTATGACGGGCTGAGAAAACAAAGAGCTTCAGCAGACTAAATAATTTTTTAGTTGGCAGCTGACAATCCAATGTGAAAAATCTGTCTTATAAAACATTGAGGTAATCGAACTGACCTCATCTCATCACAATAAAACAACGCCACCAAAATGTCAAAAAAAAAATAAAAAAATCCGTGAATTAGCGGAACATCCATCTGATCATGGCAACTAGAGTTGGTGAAACCATCATTGAATGCATAAAAGAAGCTCAATTCCCGGGCTCCAATGAAGATCAACACCAGGCCCTGCAAACCTTAGTCACCATCACCAAAATCAGCCCTCAAAACCGCAACCTTGTAGCACAAATAAATGGCGCCATTTCTTCGCTGCTCTCCCTTTCCAAATCACACTCCCCACCACAAATCCAAATTCTGGCGCTTTCTGTACTCTTCAATCTCTCCCTCAACCCCAACTTGAAGCATTCTCTAGCCCAAATGGACACCATTTTCCACCTCAATACTCTCATCCTGTCCCCAAACTCCATAGAATCTGGCAAACTTACCGCCTCCTTGCTTTGCAGTTTGGCCATGCTCGACAAAAATAAAGCCAAATTTGGGGTCGCCGGCACCATTCAGGTCAAGATTTATTAGGGTACTGTATATTGTTTCTGTAGCTATTGGTCGAAGATCGATTAAGGGATAATTACAAATAGTATTACCCCTCACATTTAGCCTAATTAAAAAAAAAATATAATCTTTCCAAATTACAAATACCCTCTTCACGATTAAGGTGCAATTTGCAATATATGAACAAATATCAATGGGTATTTTAAATTTTGACAGATAATAAGTTTTTGTAACTAGACTAGACATCAGAATCATTTTTGTAATCATCCGTTAAGATTAATTATATTATTTCTTGAGAGGTTTGTCATTTTCATTTTATAAGTAGTTAAAGCTCATAAAAATTAATCTTGATGGAACAATACATGATGACTACTATTAATAATTTAAGCCTGCTTCAATTCCCCACCGATTCAGGTTCTGGTGAAGATAATCTCAGGCCCCCGAACTCCCGCCGCCCACCACCTCCTGAGCTCCCTGGCGGAGCTAGTACAGTTCCATGGCAACTGCACGCTAGCTGTCCGGGCGGGAGCGGTGCCGGTGCTCATTGCGGTGGCCGAGAGTGCCAACGGGGAGGGTCTTTCCGGAACCTCGCTGGCGGCTCTTGGACTACTGGCCCGGTTCGAAGAAGGGCTGAATGAGCTGAGGAGAATTGATGGGATCGTGGCCCGAATTGTGGGGATTTTGAAAAGAGGGTGTATGTTGAGTAAAGAAGGGGCGTGTGAGATTCTTCTGAGGTTGTTTGATGAGAGCCAAGAGTGTTTAAGGGATGCTTTGGGACTGCCGGAGTTTTCGTCGGCGCTGGCTGATGTATCTGTCAGGGGTTCGGGCCGGGCTCGGGAGAAGGCCGGTTTGCTCATGCAGAAGATCATGGATGCTAACGTCTACTGATTCTCTTCACACGAAGGCGCCATCTTTCTTCTTTTGATCCGTCGTTGGGCCCTTACAAAATTGATATTTTAGTTCTATGATATCATGACATTGTTTTAACTAAGGCGAATGAACCGAATGAAGCCGTGTGCCTATTCAGAAATGATTCGATAAATAAAGCTCGTTCGAGTTCGTTTAATGAGGCTCGTTAAAATAAACGAACCAAACTCAAACTTAGAGATATTCGGTTTGTTAGCTCGTGAACATGCTCGTTTAGTAAGTTCGTCAATAGGCTCGATAGTAAGCTCGTATAAATTAAACTAATAATTTGACTTTAATTTTAAATATGAATTTTACTTATGATAATAAAAAAATATTTCAATAAACTTATTTGTTTGAATAAAATTATAAGTTTTAGTAAATATATTATGCGTTTTAGATATGTATAACTTTATTTTTGTAATAAATTGAAGAATAATTTAATTTATAATTAATATTTACTAAGTTCGTTTAGGCTCGATTAAGCTCGAAAAAGTTCGTGAGCCATCAATATGTTCGATAAATTCAAGCTCGAGTTCGACTCGATAATAAACGAGCCAAACTCAAACACTCAAAAGCTCGGTTCGGTTCGGTTCGATTGCATCCCTAGTTTTGACTCCATAGTAAATTTCAGATTTTTTTTAATATATGAAGTTTTTCCATCTTTTTTTTTTTTACTATAGTAAATCCTGGGAGGGAAGAAGCTTGTGGAATCGAATCCTAGACTTCTTGCTTGAGCATAAGAGTCTTTAACAATTAGACTATCTAATTCCTATTTTTCCATCTTCTAATAGTCGTGTAAATTTTAGGAAGTGAAAATAATTTTCTCTAAGAGACTTGGTTATTTATTATTTCCAAATGCAGTAAAGATTTATTTATTTAAGGGTGGCGCTATTTGCACCTCAATATTTGATTAATACACCACATTTCTACATACACTTCATCCCTATTTTACAAACCCATCTAATTACTAAATACACCACACCTATATTTTCAATTTTACCCTCCAAACTAAAAACCCTAACTTAAAAAATCAGTTTTTTTCGGGAAAAAAGAGAAACAACATTTTTTGGGAAAAAAAGCTGATTTTTTCCAGCGTTTTTGAAAAAACAGCTTTTTTCGAAAAATAAATCTGGAAAAAATCAGCTTTTTTGGGAAAAAAAGGTTGTTTCCAGCGGTTTTTTTTTGGGAAAAAGCTGAAAAAATCAGCTTTTTTCCGGGATTTTTCGGGAAAATCTGCTTTTTTCCGAAAAAACTTCTTTTTTGGGAAAAAAAAGCTGGAAAAAATCAGCTTTTTTGGGAAAAAATGAGAAACAACTTTTTTTGGGGAAAAAAAGGTGTTTCCAGTTTTTTGGAAAACAAAGCTTGAAAAAATCAGCTTTTCTCGGGAAAAAAAGCTGAAAAAATCAGTTTTTTTTGGGAAAAAAGAGAAGAAGTTTCCAGCGTTTTTGGAAAAAAAGCTTTGTTTTGGAAAAAAAAAAACAACTGGAAAAAATCAGCTTTTTTTTTTTTTGGGAAAAAAAAGCCGTTTCCAACGTTTTTTGGAAGAAAAAAAAACAGCTTTTTCTCGGAAAAAAAAAGCTGGAAAAAATCGTTTTTTTTTTGGGAAAAAGAGAAACAGCTTTTTTCGGAAAAAAAATCAGCCGGAAAAAATCAGCTTTTCTCGAAAAAAAAGCTGGAAAAAAATCAGTTTTTTTTTGGGATAAAGAGAAACAGTTTTTTTTGGGAAAAAAGTTGTTTCCAGCGTTTAAAGGGTGTATTTACACTGTTTTATTTTATTAAGGGTATCATAGGCTTTTTAACTTATGATATTTTTGTAAATATTGAGAGTGGGGTGTATCAATCAAATCTTGGGGCAAATAGCGCCACCCTTTATTTAATTAAACATATATGTACTTAGCATAGTAACATGTATTGATAATTAAAAATACAAAATAAGATAATAAATTAAAATATTTTTTTTTCAAACGATAGCAATATATTAATAAAACTCAGAAAATTACAATCGAGGCTAACTAGCCTGAGGACCAACTTGGTTACATGAAGTTATCCAAGAAGGTAAACCAGAATCCTGAACATGGGAGGATGATGAGCAAACAGCAAAAAGAACTAAAGATTTACATGATGATAACCAATGATCAGAGTAATGATGCTAAGAAATGGACTGAAATAGAAAATTCAACAAGTTGATGTCCTTGGATAGTAGCAAGTCTTGAGGTAGGAGCATTTTAGCCAAACTATTTGCCATATCCTCATCATCAACATGAATTTTGATGTCAGCCCAATCACATTTGAAAGCCAGAAGCTGAGCAAAAAGGGTAGCTTGCAAGCAAATATCCACTGAACCCAAACAAGAGCTCCTAGATACGGCCCAAGCCTTGCACACTTTACCCTGTTGATCAACAGCAATACCACAAAAACCATAGTTGGCCAAGGATGAGAAAGAAGCACTGATGTAAATGGAGATACACCCTACAACTTTACCACCAACAAGGTCAGAAGAAACACATCCACTAGAGTCTTGAACAGGGACAGAAGGAACAGAAACACAAAGAGACTCATTAAATTCAAGCCAGTCGCCGCAGGCCGCATCCACGATCTCTTTTTCAGTTTTCCACATTTTTTCGAAAATCCACAAGTTTCTCGCTTTCCACAACCACCAAAGGATATAAGTGGTAAGTTGAATTCTATCTTGGAAGACATTAAGATTTCCAGCCACACAAATATGTTGCCACCAGTTTGAAAAGCGAAAAGGAAGAACAACAAAATCGTCCCAATCCAAGGGCGCCAATTTCCAAACAGTCCGAGCCCTCTTACATGAGAAAAAAATGTGAAAAACAGATTCTTGATCTTCACCACAAATTTGACAAGTAAGATCAGTATGAATGCCTCTTTTACTTAACTTGTCTTTTGTAGGAAGAATATCTTTGCAACACCTCCAAAGAAAGAATTTCATTTTTTCTTTGATTTTTAAATTCCACAGATGTTTCCACATACTAACCTCAGATGACCAGCTTGTGCTACCTTCAACAGGATCATGTCTTTTTTTATTATTCAAGAGGATGTTATAAGCAAAATTCACAGAATAAGAACCATTCTTGGAGAAATGCCAAAAAACTCTATCTTTTCCCCCCGTATTAGAGATAGGAATCTTTAGAATGGAAGCAACATCCTTCTCATGAAAAAAATTTCTAATTAAATCAAGGTTCCAACTTTTGCCATTGTCACACAGGAGATCATGGACCCAAAACGGAGCATCAGAGGTTTGGATAGAGGATTGAGGCTTGAAGGACGGAGAAGAAGGGATCCAAGGCGAATCCCAAATTCTAATAGATTTGCCATCACCCACCTTAAATCGGATACCCAGCCAGATCACATATCTCACATTAAGCCAACTTTTCCAGAGCCACGAAGCTGTTTGGGGGACAGTAGCATTCAAGAGAGAGCATTTAGGGAAGTAACGAGCTTTTAAGAGCTTGCTCATAAGAATGTTGGGTTTGGTAATAATTCTCCAAAGCTGCTTAGCAATGAGAGCATCATTGAAGCTTTGGAGGTCATGAAAACCAAGCCCTCATTCTCTTTTGTTTCCCATCATTTTCCCCCAAGAAGCCCAATTAATATTTGAGGAGCCATTTAAATTTTTGCCCCACCAGAAATTAGCAGCAAGCTTATGCAGGTTACTACACACACCAACAGGGAGTTTGAAACAGGACATGATAAAAACAGGAAGGGCATCAAGGATAGCATTAACAAGAATGCCTTTCCCCGCAAAAGAAAGAAAATGATTTTTCCAATTTGAAATTCGGGATTTGACAAAATCAGATACTGTTAGGAATTTTATTGTTTAGATTTTGATGAATGCCATGTAAAACTTAGAATAGAAAGTTGGCACCCCAATTCTTGCTGTAAAATGTATTGTAAACAATTAGAGTGCCAAGCCGAGTTAAGTCGGCCTACGCCCAACATGCAAGAAGACAACTGAAGGCTTGAAGGAAAACTCTGTGAGAGACAAACAGTGAGTCTGACAAGAAGCAGACGGGAACTCGATCAAGAAGCGGTGAGATACTGGTGAGTGGAACATCGATCAAGTCAACTCAAGAGAAGCGAAGTCTCAAGTGAAGTGATGAAGAGTCATCCATGATTGGAAGGCGACTCTAAGTCACCTGGGAAAGCAAGGAAATGCGGTCAAGTCGAGATAATCGTAAAGAACCGTTGCCGAAATCAAGAGATTTACTTAAACAAGTAATATCTCCATACCACCTTTCTCGAGTGCTCGGTTCGAGCGTGCGTGCAATTGGAATGAACCAATGGGAAGCACTACACCGTGTCGAACTCGAAAAGGTGAAACAACAATTCATACGAGGAAACAACAATTCCAAGAACGCAAGCCAACGACGCAAAGTGACTTTCAAAAATAAGCTATATCTCTTCAACGGGCAAATTTTTTGAAAGTTCACTATAAAAAAGGCGAGGAGTTTGTTTGAGAAAATGATGCATGAATGACACACACGTGAAGATATACAAGCTTATCAAAAACTGAAATATTCTCAATCCTCAAGCTTCACATCTCGAAGTACATCAATCCAACACTTACCTGTGAAGGAAAGAGAACTTCAATTAGTTGAAGAGGAAAATATCGAAACAAGGGGTCTACATTCCGGGAAGGATTGTAGAAAGGTTCAAAGGTCAACCAAGTCTTAAGTTCTTGGAGGGCTTCGTGATCAAATCCAAAGTGCTTAAGCAAGTGAGTCAGAGTAGCAAGGCAAACGCCTGTGAAGAAGGCGAGTCGTCGAGAAGCCACTGAGTGATCAAGGCGTCTCAGGCGAGTCCCAAAGGATCAAGTCGGGCCGTTGTGATCAAGACTTGTATCGGACTGCTACCACTCTGAACCGATCATTACTTAGTGGATTCCTCCGGGGAGTTGGAGAAGAGAGGAGTAGAAGAATTACCCCATCTTGAACCTCTATAAAAACTTTCTTTGTGTCATTTACATTTCAACATTTAAATTTACGCACTTTTAATTGCTCATATCTGTTTGATAAATTTGCTATCCATTTGATAATTTATAAGTACTAAATCAAGTAAAAAACTTGCTTAATCAAACTTAAGGGTGTTAAGTCTTCCGCTGAAAACAAAACCACAGTTGAGTCAATTTATAGCCAACAAAGTGAGTTACTCTATTAATGCTAAATTTGAGTGCATTTGAGAGATTAACTCTCTGAGTGACTAATTTGATTTCCATCAAGGACACAAACAGAACTCTGTAGATTTAAAAGGCCTAAATCGAAAATTTGGTAAGGTTTATTCAACCCCCTTCTAAACCCTTACACTTACACCTCTTGGGACCTACAAGTGGTATCGGAGCGGTTGGTTCATTGAACCCTCCGCACCAGTTCTTGAACTAGATCTCCAAACTTTTCAAAAGTCCGCTTTAGTACTTAAACTTTCAAAACTCTTTTCTTTCATTAAAAGTTATTATCATGGAAGCAAATCTAACACGCATTCCTATGTTCACTATTGAAGAATTTGATGATTGGAAAATTCGTATGCGAGGCTCATCTATCGAATTACATGATGAGATGTGGATAGTGATAGAAGATGGGCCTCTGCAAATATTAAAGGTGAACACATTTGTCATTTAAGAGTTGCGGTGAAGGAGAAGAAGATCAAGACACCAGGACGATCGTGGTTGAAAAACCAAGAACGAGTGGACAAATGATGACGAAAAAAGATACAACCTGGACAATGTAGCCAAGGACATTCTTTACAAAACCTTGGACAAAGCCATGTTCAATAAAGTGAAATCTTGCAAAAGCGCTAAGGAAATGCAGGACAAACCGACATTGATTTGTGAAGGCTCGGAGCAAATCAAAGAAAACAAACTATCGGTGGTCATTGTCAAAAATTTGAGAACTTTAAAATGATCTCGGAGAAAACCTGGATCAACTGGATGCTCGGTTTACGTAAATCACAAATGAGCTGTCTACACTTGGAAAGGAATATACACGAGAAGAAATGTGTATGAAGATCCTAAAAGTCTTCCGTTGAATGGGAAATGAAGGTCATGGCATTGAGACACTCCATGGACCTATCAAAGACATCCAATCATGAGTTATTCTCGGACCTCAAAGCCTACGAGTTTGAGTGAGAAGGAAAGACCAGGAAGAGACAACAGTACCCAAACAATTTGCTCTAATCGTCAAAGATGGAAAGAGAGTGAGGTCAAAGAGGCAATTGACCCGGAAAAATAGCCACGATGGTTAAAAGATTTAACAAGTTCTTCAACAAGAACTACAAGAGAGGAAAGGGTGAATCCTCCGGAAGACACTCGGCTCCTCCAAATCAAGGGATGATAGGCCAACCAAGAGAATGATCATCAACATGTTGAGTATCAAAGAGTGACAACTCAAGAATAGAAAGAGTGATCAAAAGGCTGAATATCTATGTTGGAATTGTAGACAACCAGGTCACTATGCTATTGATTTGCTCATATCCTGTAGTCAACAAGTACGAAGAAGAAGAAAGAAAGGTCTTGAGAGAAAGAAGACAAGAGAAAAAAAAAAGCGATGATGGCTGCAGAGATCTGAGACAAAAGTCAAGAGAGACAATGACTCGGAGCAAGCGGTGAAGGTGACTACTCAAGTGACTCGAAGAAGAAGCCTTGATCCGCTTAATGGCCAAAGAACAAGATCAAGAAGATGAGGTACAATCTAACTCAACAAGCTCGGACACTAGTGAAAGTGATCGCGACACACACACTTCATCACCCACGATCTTTATGATTCATTAGGCAAAATGATGAAAGATTTTGAGCACATTAAAACCTCACACACACTATTGAATGAGGAAAACAGACTACTCAAAAGTCAAAACTCAAAGTGACTAAGGAGCCGAGCACTCTAAGTCAAATAGTGATGAGAATAAAAGTTTAAAGGTTTGAAAATGCTAAATTAATAGCGAAATTTGCTGCTATAGAAAAGAGGAGAATGACCTCAAAATGTTATTGCCTCATTCACTAAGGCATCTAAATCATTGGATGATCTTATTATGAGTCAAAGAGAATGTGGAGACAAGACAGGGCTTAGGATTTAATTCCTTTGTGCCATGTCAAACCTCTAGAGTAATTTTGGAAAAAGGATCTTCAAGTCATGAAGAGTCCGAAAAATCCAAAACTCTAAATGTTGCACACACTTTCAATCCAAAGCACAATACTAAGCAAACTGCCTTGGTTACAAAGGAAAAGAAAAACGGCCGATTGAGAGTCTTTGAAAGGGCAAATGAGAAGAGATTGACCCGAGTCCTCGGCGGACTCCAAACAAAATAATACTCAGTAAAGAAGAAGCGAGCTACCAAAAATTCGGAAAATCCATAAAAGAAATACATATGATGGGAATGGTAGAAGATATCCAAGCCAAGCTGATTGGAACAATGTAAACTATCGGACAGACTTATGGAATATAAGCACAGATGGCAAAGGCCTAGAACTCAAAGAAAGGCCATTCCAAAAGCACAAGAGCTTTCATCGGCGCACATATGCACCTAGGCACTACACTCAAAGACACCACAATTACCCAAGAAAGGCAATTGCTAAAACACATATGCAGGCATACGGACAAAAAAGACAATTTGTATGAACCTAGAATCCCCAAGCAATTTGCCAGGATTAATTATGATTATGGCAATCGATAGATGGCAACCTCTTAGAGTCAAATCATGTGGCTATAGGTTGGTTGGATCATCTTATAATTCTAACCCCTCGGGACCCGGACAAGAATGGGTACCTAAAACCTAATTTCCTTGTTTGCGGGTTCAAGGAACAGTGGAGTGCCAAGGAACCTGGTACATGGATAGTGGTCCCCGGACATATGACGAAATAAGAGAAATCTGTCAAAATTCAAGGAAGTCAAAGGAGCAAAAGTCATATTTGGAGGAAATGAAGCTCCTGGTGAAATAAGAGGCATTGGATCCATCAAAAGGAATGGTTTAGAAATCACGGATGTTGCATATGTTGAAGGACTAAACTTCAATTTACTAAGCATCGATCCAACTCTGTGACAAGGGCTACAATGTTGGATTCAACATGGGAATATGCCAAATCAAGGATATTGAATCAAATGAAGTTGTCTTTAAGGAAATAGACAGAAGAATATGTATGTAGTGGATTGGTCAACGCAACACCCAAAGACTGTCTACTAGCAAAAAAAGCACAATTTGAATCAAGTTGGGGTGGCAAAAAGTTGAGTCACAATTTCAAAACAATTAACAAGCTAGCAAGAAGTCATCTCAGTAGAAGGACTTCCGGACTCGATATACAAGAAGGAGAGTATATGTGATGCATGTCGGAAGGAAAACAAATCAAGTCGTCTTTCAAAGAAAAGACATGCCCATCCTCAACAAGAATATTGCATCTACTTCATATGGATCTATTTGGCCCATGGAACCAACCAAAGATAAGTGGAAAGAAATACACCCTGGTGGTAGTAGATGACTACTCAAGATATACATGGACAATATTCATGTGCAAGAAGAAAGAAACTCTACAAAAGCTACCACGGTGATGAAGAGGATACAAAATGAGAAGAGTCAAACCATTATCAAAATAAGATCGGATAGAGGAACCGAGTTTGTCAATGGAATAATAACTCAATCTTGTATTGAGAATGGTATTGGTCATGAACTATCACCGGCAAAGGACTCCACAATGAGAATGGAGTTGCGAAAGAAGAGCAGAACCCTCAAAGAAGCGGAGACCATGTTAGGTGACGGGGTTACCAAAAAGATTTTGGTGAAGCAATCAACACACTTGCTACACCCAAAACAGGTATGATAAATAGACAAATGACAAAGACTCCCTATGAGATCTAGACTGGAAGAAAACCAAATGTTGCATATTTCGGATATTTGGATGTAAATGCTTCATCCACAACAATGGCAAAGAGAACCAAAGGCTTTTGACGCTAAAGCGATGATGGTATCTTCTTAGGATACTCAACAAAGCAAAGCCTCTGAGAATACTCAACAAAAGAACTATGGTTCTGAAGAAATCCATTCATGTAGTATTCGATGAGCCAAATGTAAATGGGAAGACATTGAAGAGTCAATTGATAAGTTTAATCGTCCAACCTTCTGAAGAGTCCCTATCTTTGGTAGGCAAGCAGAATTATCAATTGAAGAAGATGAGATAGTTGAATCTCAAAAGCGGTGAAAATTTACTGAAGCTAAGTGCTTATGAGAGAGCCGACCCAAAGAACACAACCGCAAGTCGATCAATCCAACTAACTCACTCCAACTTTGATGTAAGATGGTGAGAGACCATCCACGAGAACTTGTCATTGGAGATATAAGAGAAGGTGTCAAAACAAGATCTAGAACTCAACAAGAAGCTATGTTCACATGCTTCATCTCGCAAATAGAGCCAAAAGATGTGTCACAAGCATTGGATGACACACATTGGATTCAAGCTATGCAAGAAGAGTCAATCGGTTTGAGAGAAATAAAGTATGGGAACTAGTGCAAAGACCCATACATCAAAATGTTATTGGAACCAAATGGGTATTCAAAAATAAGATGAACGAGGAAGGTTACTGTGGTAAGAAACAAAGCAAGACTAGTAGCCAAAGGATATTGTCAAGAAGAAGGGATAGATTTTGATGAAACATTTGCCCTGTAGCAAGATTGGAAGCTATAAGGATGTTTCTTGCCTATCTTTGCTCACAAGAATTTCACTTTGTATATCAAATGGATGTAAAAAGTGCATTCTGAATGGGTTATTGGAAGAAGAAGTGTATGTTGAACAACCTCCAGGGATTTGAGCGAGAAAACTCTTGGAGACAAGGTATACAAACTCAAGAAAGCCCTGTCGGAGTTGAAAACAGGCACCCGAGCATGGTATGATACTCTGTCACAATTCTGATGAAAATGGATTCACAAAAGGAAAAGTAGATAGAACACTGCTTAATTCAAGACAAGAAGAGTATCTTTGCTTGTTCAAATATATGTGGATGACATCATTTTTGGATCCACTAACAAAGAGTCAATGTGAAAAATTCTCAAACCTCATGCAAAGCAAATTTGAAATGAGCATGATGGGAGAGGTGACATTTTCCTTGGACTTCAAGTGAAACAAATGAAGGATGGAACCTTCATAAGTCAAACAAAATATACCGGAGATTTAATGAAGAAGTTTGGTATGGAAGAGAAGTCTTCAGCAAAAATACCAATGAACACATCGACCAAAATGGACATGGATGCGGATGGCAAGCCTTGTAGATCAAACAAGATCTGAGCACTTATTGGATCATCTGCTCATCTCACAAAGAAGCGGGCCGGACATCACCTTTCTTTGTAGGTGTATGTGCAAGATTTCAATCTGCTCCAAAAAGAGAGCCATATGACGGCTAAAAAAGAATCTTGAGATACTTAAAAGGAAGCCAAGAAGTAGGCCTATGGTATCCAAAGGAAGGTGGTTTTGACTAATTGGCTATTCGGACTCGACTATCTTTGGATGCGAGTGGAGTGGAAAAAGCACTTGCACACTGTCAAATGCTAGAAACAGACTAATTTCTGGTTTAGCAAGAAGCAAAACTCAATAGCCACCTCTAAAGTGAGGCGGGAATACATAGGCTGGCAAAATTTGTTGTGCCCAAGTCCTATGGATGAGACAACAAAATGAGAGACTATGAAGTTGAAGAAAAAGAAATTCCAATCATGTGTGATAACACAAGTGCCATTGCAATCACTCAAAATCTGTGTTGCACTCAAGAACAAAACATATAGATGTCGAGATATCATTTCATAAGAGATCATGTTGAAAAGAAGGACATTATCTTGGAATACATCTCAACCGATAAACAACTAGTGACATCTTCACAAAACCATTATGTGAGTCAAGATTTGAAGAACTCAAGCATGAGTTAGGGTTAATTGAGTGGTGACACTCAGACGAATCAAAGAAGAAAATTAGAAACGAAAGAGAAGTGAAAAAGAGCTGAAAACAAAAATCAACTCATGAAATCGGATGTATCGGAAAGACAACTACACCGAGTCGGTGATAGCCGAGTCAACAAGAGAATCTGCGAGGAGTAGAGTTAAATCGGCTAAGAGATAAGTCAATAACTTATAAGCAAAGTGACAAAAAACGCAATCGTTTTAACTTAGCGGGGAATGTTTTAAGGAACACGTCGATAATGATGATGTGTACGGACATAAAGTTCACACTAATCTTATGATTGGATATAAATGCTTTGCCGCATTAAATACGAGGCGTGAAATGCTCAATAGGCGTCGAAATCCAAGCCGTTGATTTCGATCACAATTCAAAACCGTCCGCACGCGTCCTTTCATAAACCATATTTAAACCATTTTCGTCCGTTTCTCTCTCACACTTCTAAAAACTGTTCAATCTCTTTCTCTCAAAAGGCAAAGGCAAATACTCTCGAAACCCTATCAACCTTCAAATCAAATTTACGAACTTTTCCTTGAAATTATTCTCGAGAAATGGCACCAACGTATGACTTTACCAAGTTGGGAAAACAAATCCACACCGGTTCGACCGTGGATTTCGACGGAATGGTGAAGCGGGTCCGACGACACCCTGGTGAAGAAAATCGCGGAGAAGTTGGAAACGCGTGGGGTCAAAACCGTTTCTAACGATGGAATATCCTATGACCTATGTGGAGGAGGTCGCACAATTCTACGTGAATGCTTTGAGATTCACGATGAAGGAATCAAGTCATCTGTTCACGGAAGCGGTGACTATCACCGCCAAGGATTTGGCTGAATATTGCTCACTACCTGCGTGAAGGAGCAAATCAAATTAAGGAAGTCGATGTAAACTTGGGCGACGCATGGAAAGAGATAGCCAAGTCCGACCTTTGCGATAAAATTATATACACAAAGAAACAAGAGAAGCTGAAGGAGGATTATCATAAATTGTTGGACATAGTTGCCAAATGTATCGACATCAAATTTGGCGGCTTTGACCAACTATCAAAGGCAAAGTGGTTGTGATGGCTGCAATCATGGAAGAAAAGAAGATAAACTGGCCGAGTTTATCTCACAAACCACTGTCAAAACGTGGGGAACAAGTCCTTCAAAGAAGATGGCACATTTGGAGGATCCCTAGGATATGGCCTAGTGATTGGCCGACTCTTGGAGGTGAAAGGAGTACCTCTTAGACATGGGAAGGCTTTCCATGTCAACAAGAGGATGTTCGCAGCGAATCTCTGTGGCGCTCGAAGCGAGCTTATGCCAAGAGAGGCGACACCGGTGAGGGGAATCGGGGACCCCCCAAGATAGATCTGTTGCTTCCTCTCGGCCAGAGAAGAAAGCGCCTGCACTGTACCAAGAAGATCACTGCCCCCCTGCAAAGAAAGAAAACCAAACATGCTCCCGCCCCAGCCGTGTCACACCGCCCCTGCCCTGGCGGCGATCGAGAAGGACTCCCAAATACCTTCTCCGATCGTCAAAAGGAGGAGAAGCCCGACAAGCCTAGGCGGCCGGCTCCTCGAAACAAACACAAGCACTGCCCTGCCGCCCAAGACTCGAGGGGCGCCGCCTCAACTGAAATTCCCAGGTACAAACCAGAGACGAAGGAGACTCGTCAAACAGTCCGAACAGAGAAACCAACTGAGTCGATTACTCGGCTAACACAAATCACGGAGACTACTTTGGAGAAGTAGAGTCTCCAGATGTAATTGATGAAACAAACCAAGTCTGTTTGAAGCGTCAGATCACAGAGGCAACCCGAAGACACAACAGTAGCTCACACAAATGAAACTCAAGAAGAACCAGCCCAATTTAGATAGTGATGTAATGATCCTATCTCCACCCTTACCCAGACATCCAAAATCGTCTGCGTGAGTGGAGAAAATGGAAGTTGAGCAAGTCAAGGGAACAGTTCCAACGGCTGAATTCATAGAAGAAGAAGAGGAACTGCTAAACTTCCTTGGGTCGACTCTTGTGCTCGGACTTGATGAGGACAAGCTGGCTAGACATCCCCGCAAATCTACAAGGACAAGGAGAGAGCAAAGCAAGGTTGAAGAAGCCGAAGCACGTGAAAAGGCAAGTATATCGCCTATCTCCCAAGCACCCGTAACACTTCCATCCTCTCCTTGATGTTTTCTCAAAAGTGACGAGGAACTGAGAGAATCTTTGTTGCCACGAGAAGAGTTACAAATGCAGCAAGCATTGCATGAATCAAGAATCCTTCACGAGCAAAGACTGATGGAGGGACCAGGAGAGTCCTCCAAAACACACTGAAATCGATCCAATGGGAGTGGTTCAAAGAAATAGCCACCGATGTTCTTGCTACCACTTCCCCACTCACTCGGAAGAAGGCAATAAGGAACGGCGATGAAACCGGGCTGGTGGGGACCCCGGTCGAGCCAACCCCTATTGAAGGTGTGCTACCACCGCCCCAACGGGTGAACCATCAATTGAAAGTAGGAGTCCGAGACGAGTGACCCCACTCCAAGTCACTCACCGGTGCGCCCGGTGGGGAAACTCCTCCACTGCGGTAGGGTCGGAGGAGGCTGCAGATGACTCGACAAAGAAGCAAGGAGGCGAAGAAGAGAAATTACAATCACTAGAAGAACAGCAAGTTGCCATCAACGAAGCTCGAGGCAGTGAGATGTCTCGGTGAGGTGCCAACCGCTCTGAAGGCTAATGACGACGCTGATGCGATCGAGGCACGGAAGGAACATCCGGGGAGTTAACACTGCAGGCGATGAAAGTGCAATCCATGGGGTTGAGACTCCAATGGATGCCATCGTAGAAGACCCCGAGACAGTGACACTCGAAAAGGAGGACCAAACCTCGCAGCCAGAGAGAGACTTTGGAGGAAATGAAGGCCCACGGGAGGTTGAGACTTCCGGGGTAAAGAGGCCAAGTAGAGAACATCCCTCCCGCAATCATCGACCCATCCGAGAAGGAAATCGCGACTTCATGATTCCCGAGACAACCCCGATGTCACTTTTCTTCGGGATCGGAAGGCGATGAAGAAGTGAGTCAACCCCATGACAAATCCAAAAGACTCACTCATGGGATGTTCCAGGCACGAGCAAGTCGACCCCAAGACTACTCGTCAAACTTTTAACTTTGATGATGAGCCACCTCTAGAAATCTCATCATCGTCCGATGACGCCGATAAGGCCGAGGATAAGTCAATCAGAAAAAGGAAAAATCACCGAGACCAACGAAGGTCATTAAGGCAGTGAGGCTCGGCAAGCCAGGTCTACTTCACAACCAAAACCAGTGAACCGAAACCACTGCTCCGGCTCCTCAAGCTCAAATGGATCGATTCCCAAAAGAACTTCACGCGCACCGCTCATCATTGAAGCATCCTACCGGCGGTGATGAATCTTTTGTAGAATCTTTCCCTTTCTCACCGGAGATACGAACTCCACGAAGAGTCGAAAACGAGCAAGCACGTTATCACGGACAGCTCTCTGTTTTTCACTCGAGGCACCATTGTTCCACCGACTTTGATTTCGACAACAGATGGCCATCACCGCAATGAAGAATCACCAAGAAATACGAGAAGTGTTCAAGGCACTCTTTTTGAAGTTGAACGAATGGAAAGGCATCGGGCCTCTTTGGACATGCGCTGGACAACAGAGATGCCAATCTTACACCGACTTGAGAGGCATCACGTCGAGAATAAGGGAATGGTGGCAACAAAGACAATCAATGCGTGTGGAACAATGAGATACTTGAACCTTATTTAAGTTTTGGCATCATCAAAAAGGGGGAAATTGTTAGGAATTTTATTGTTTAGATTTTGATGAATGCCATGTAAAACTTAGAATAGAAAGTTGGCACCCCAATTCTTCTTTGTAAAATGTATTGTAAACAATTAGAGTGGCCAAGTGAGTTAAGTCACCTACGCCCTAACATGCAAGAAGACAACTGAAGGCTTGAAGGAAAACTCTGGCGAGAGACAATTTGAGTCTGAAAAGAAGACGGAACTCGATGAAGAAGCGGTGAGATCTGGTGGAGTGGAACATCACAAGTCAACTCAAGAGAAGCCAAGTCTCAAGTCAAGTGACGAAGAGTCATCCATGATTGGAAGGCGACTCTAAGTCACCTGGGGAAAGCAAGGAAATGCAGTCAAGTCGAGATAATCGAAAAGAACCGTTGCCGAAAATCAAGAGATTTACTTAAACAAGTAATATCTCCATACCACCTTTCTCGGAGTGCTCGGTTCGAGCGTGCAATTGGAATGAACCAATGGGAAGCACTACACCGTGTCGAACTCGAAAAGGTGAAACAACAATTCATACGAGGAAACAAAGAATTCCAAGAACGCAAGCCAACGATCGCAAAGTGACTTTCAAAAATAAGCCTATCTCTTCAACGGCAAATTTTTGAAAGTTCACTATAAAAAGGCGAGGAGTTTGTTTGAGAAAATGATGCATGAATGACACACACGTGAAGATATACAAGCTTATCAAAAACTCGAAATATTCTCAATCCTCAAGCCTACATCTCGAAGTACATCAATCCAACACTTACCTTGAAGGAAAGAGAACTTCAATTAGTTGAAGAGGAAAATATTTGAAACAAGGGGTCTACATTCCGGGAAGGATTGTAGAAAGGTTCAAGGTGAACCAAGTCTTAAGTTCTTGGAGGGCTTGTGATCAAATCCAAAGTGCTTAAGCAAGTGAGTCAGTAGTAGCAAAGCATTTGCCCTGTGAAGAAGGTTCGAGTCGTCGAGAAAGCCACCGAGTGATCAAGGCGTCTCGGATCGAGTCCCAAAGGATCAAGTCGGCCGTTGTGATCAAGACTTGTATACGGATCAAGTTACCACTCAGAACCGATCATTACTTAGTGGATTCCTCCGGGAGTTGGAGAAGAGAGGAGTAGAAGAATTACCCCATCTTCGAACCTCTATAAAAACTTTATTTGTGTCATTTACATTTCGAAAGATTTAAATTTACGCACTTTTAATTGCTCATATCTGCCGATAAATTTGCTATCCATTTGATAATTTATAAGTACTAAATCAAAGTCAAAAACTTGCTTAATCAAACTTAAGGGTGTTAAGTCTTCCACAAAAACAAAACCACAACATTGAGTCAATTTATAGCCAACAATGAGTTACTCTATTAATGTCGGTGAGTCATTGAGAGATTAACTCTCTTGAGTGACTAATTTGATGTCCATCAAGACACAGGACAGTAGAACTCTGTAGATTTAAAAGGCCTAAATCGAAAATTTGGTAAGGTTTATTCAACCCCCTTCTAAACCTTACACTTACACCTCTTGGGACCTCTGAGATACAAACTGGAAAACTTCTTTTTTTGATTTTCCAATAACCATGGGGAGACCTAAATACCTTGCACTTTTTTGTTCCGTGATGAAATCCAGTTCAAGGCAAATGGAATTTTGAATCTCAGGCGGAGTGTTCTTGCTAAAGAAAATGGCGGATTTATCAAGATTGACTAATTGACCAGAAGCAGATTTATATTCCTCAAGGAGAAATTTAAGATTTTGAGCTTGGGGAACACTGGCTTCACAAAAAAGAAGAGTATCATCCGCAAATAGCAAATAGGAAATCAGGGGGCCATTTTTACAAATTTTGAGACCAGAAAATTTGTTATTAGCTATGGCTAGATTGATGAGGGAAGTGAAAATCTCAGAAATGATTAGAAAAAGATAGGGAGAAATTGGATCACCTTGTCTAATTCCACGAGAGGGAGTAACATATCCAACAGGGGTTCCAGCAAATTTTAAATGAGAAGGATGAAGAAGAGATACAGACCAAAATCCAAGAAATAAAAATATGAGAGAATCCCATTTTGGACATAACAAGTTTCACACAATTCCATTCAACTCTATCAAAGGCTTTAGACATATCAAGCTTGATTGCCATGAAACTTTTTTTTACCACCCCTAAGACCATTAAGAAAATGCAAACATTCGTGAGCAACAACCACATTACAAGGATTTGTCTATCGGGGATGAATGTGGATTGGTTCTCACTAATGCACTCATTGAGACAATTCTTAAGCCTTCCCGCAATGATTTTTGAAATGATTTTGTATATCACCGAGCAAAGGCTAATGGGCCTAAAATGAGCAATGGAAGTAGGATGCTTAACTTTAGGAATGAGTGTGATTAGAGTATGATTCACGCTTTTAAGCATTTTACTGGAGGAAAAAAAGCCTTTAACAGTAGAACAAATATCAAATTGAACAAACTTCCAGTAAGATTGAAAAAAGAAGGGAGTCATACCATCCATTCCCGGTGCTTTGTTTGGGCTCATTGCAAAGAGCGCATCTTTGATTTTTGGATCATCCACTGGTGCCACCAGGTTCCTGTTCATAGTCTCAGTTATGGATAAAGGGCTTCCATTGAGAATGTGTTCAGAAATTATGGGGTTGGAAGAACTGAAAAGGTTGGAGTAAAATTAAAAAATGATTGGCTCAAGTTCATCAACAGAAGAGCAGGGATCACCATTGTTGTTCAAGATTTGGAATAGATTGTTGGTCTTGAGCTTTTGGACAAAAGAGGCATGAAAGAATTTTGTATTTTTTTCTCCTTCCTTGAGCCACATATTTTGAGCTTTATGATTCCAATATTGCTCTTCTTCAGAATAGGCTTCAGCAAGGGTTCTTTTGAGATTATTCCAAACAAACCAATTTCTATTACCCTTCTGCTGTTTAAGATTTTCCATAGCTTCCTTGATTTTCTGGAATTTTTTTGAAAGAATTTGTGGTCTGTTCTTTATTCCAGTTGAGCAATTTGACTCTACAATTTCTGATTTTGGCTTGAAGTTGGAAAAGTAGAGTACCTCTCTGCGGAAAAGCCCACGCTTCCTCGATGACTTTTTTGGTTTCTTTCGATTTTACCCATCTTTTATAGAAAACAAATATTTTTTGATGCTTAGAGAGACTGGGAGAGGAATCCAAGACAAGCATACAATGATCAGATGCTTGTTTTTCAACATGATGAACCAAAGCATTGGTGTGATTTGTGAGCCAACTCGGGGAAGCAAAAAATTTGTCTAGCCTTTCTTCAACATACCCTTCACCTTCCCTATTGTTAGACCAAGTGAACTTATTCCCCACAAAATTGATTCACCCATATTTAACTGCCCAATGAAATGGTTGAAGTCAAAAAAACTGGAAGCACTTCTAAACCTCCCACCATTCTTTTCTTCCTTGCAAGAGATGTCATTGAAATCCCCACCCATAAACCAGACATCCTCCCATTTAGCACTAGCTTGGATCAAAAATTTCCATTGTTCTCTTATGAAGGAATCATCAGTGCTTGCGTAGACGAAGATAGCCCATCCCACGTCATTTGTATCCAGGCTAGAGAACTCAATCTCAAAACAGAAATCATTCATGAAAATATTGGAAACTGAAATGGATTCGGACCAACCAATTAAAAGACCACCCCCTTTGCCAATAGGATCAACAATTCTCCAATTATTTTTCCATCTTAGTTTCTTGCAAACAGTAGAGACAAAATAAGATTTTTTTTTGTTTCACATAAAAAAGTAAAATCAGGACGGTGGAATCGGGAAGATTCCTTGAGTTGGGAAATTGTAGAGGGCCCTCCAAAACCTCTACAATTCCACACCAGAGCTTTCATTGATCACTACGGGGCCATTCGAGGCTGGCTTCCTCCACCATAAGATCATCCAATATTTCATTTTTATTTTTTTCTTCAAGTGCTCGGGGGTAGTGATTTCAACTTTCTGATTGTCCTTGTCAAGAGTAAGATGCAACCCTCTCTTTTTGCCAATGAGAGGTAAATGATTGTTCTCTTTGCCTTGAATGGCTTCCTTATTGAGCTTTTGATCCTTTGGGATTTTGAGTCCTCTTTTGAAAGTTTTTTTTCACCTTTAAAGTTAGAGATATCCAAAAGAGGTTTAATCTTGCTGTCAACTTTCACAGGCACATTGGTTAAGTCCCAAGTATCTTCACTCATCAGACAGGGGATATCTAGGCCAGAGGAAGAAGCAACATCTATATTCTGGCCCAAACCAAATTTTGGTTTATCCAAAGGATTTTGTGCTGGGGACAAACAAGGGAGGGAATTTGTAAGGGTTAAGATGGTATTCAGGGAAGATGGGTCAATGGTGGGTAATACAAGTTTAGGATCAGGGCAATGGTTGAGATTGGGGGAGTTGTGGGTATTAGGGCCATGTTTGATAGGATTTATTGGGATTGGAGATGGAGAAATGTCGACTAGAGGGATTGGAGGGCGGGAAGAGGAAGCAAAAGGGGGTGGAGTTGAAGAGATGGGAACAGGAGGAGTTGGAGGTGAAGAGGCGGGTATAAGAGGGATATGGCTGGTTTTCTGGGCATTTTCTCAGAATCAAAGCTAGAGGAACTGAATGTGTGATGATTATTTTGATTTCCTTTCCCAAATCTAGTTTGGAATGGACCATCTTCACGTAACCAGTCTCCAAACTGTCCTTCTTTTAAAGATTCATTTTGGATATCTGACCTCCGATGTTCACAGATTTTATCATGGTGTCCAACTCTCCCACAATAGAAGCAAAAGCCAAGCAACTTCTCATATTTGAATTCGATCCAAACAGATTGGTCACCCAGTTTGAGGAAAGTCCCCCGAACTAGAGGTTCGTCAAGGTTAATCCGAACCAGAATTCGAATAAATCTGCCTTTGAGCCCTCCCGAATCCTGGCAAACAACATCACGAGTTTGAAGGAATATTTTACCAAATTTAAGCCATGTTTTCGAACAGATCCAGTGGTTTGGAAGGTTCCATATTTGCACCCAGAGCTCAACAGAGTTGAGGGAATCAAAGCTGGGAGTAACATTTTCTGCCTTCTCCTTCAAAATGAGGTATTGGTTTTCAAAAGACCAGAGTTTTCCTTGGAGGACTTTTGTTTTATCATCAATAGCTTCAAAATCAAACTGGAAGAAATTCAGACCAAGCTCACGGGTGGAAAATGGGCTTTTGAGTTGCCATATGGATGACATGGCATTTTTGAGACCACTCATGTTTGCTTTTTTACATCCAAAGACTCTTCCAAACAGACTGCGTTCACCTTCTTCTTTGCAGAGAGAGAGAGATCATTTTCATCAAGGGTAATGCCTTTCTTTTTCATTTTTTGAGAGGGAAAATTTAAGGAGTTTTTGGGTAATATCTGAAGTCATTCTCAAAGGACCTTTTATCCATTGAAGAGACCACCGATCTGGATCCGGTGCCACCTGTGCAGTAAATCCAAAAAAACAAGCAAAACACACAAGAAAAGATAGTTAGACTGAGAAAAACAGAGGAAAGAAATAAAGAAAACAGAAAATGGGGGTTGATGGGGTCAAGGAGACATAAATGCTATAATAAAGATAGAAGGAAAGGATAAGAGAAGATTAGTTGGCCATTATTAAGAAAGCATAAAAGCAATAAATGGAGCATCTGCTGGAGTATCTGCTAAGGGGACCACTGGTGTTTGAATGAGAGAGACAAAGAGCATCTTAATAAGGGACCAATGGAGAAGAGAAGCAACAGCCAACCAAGATCTAGGACAAGCAAGGAAGAAAACGGAGGAACCAAATGTGGAAGCAACCCTAAACTCCCAGGTGGGAAGACTCAATATCTCTAAAACCTAGAGAGAATTTTTTTACTCCCAGGCGGGAAGACTCACAATAATAAATTAAAATAGAGTATCGAATTGACTGCCAAATTCGAATTGGCGTAGTACAATGTGATTTACAAGAAAAGGAATTCAGCTGATTCCAGAATCCTATTACCTATATCGATTCCACTATTTTCTTGAAGCATATATTGTATAATGGAAGAGACCGAATTTGAAAAGAATATAAATAAATGGTTATTAGCTGGCTTAGTGCTTTAATTCAAAATGGAGAATATTTTGAATGATGCACGTGAACCCTAACCACAAGAGTCCTACTTAAATGAAACATATATATAGTTCTAGGTTTAAAAGTGTTCGGTAGTTATTTTACACGCTAATAATTCTTTAGGTAGAAAAGTAAGGGAGTGTAAGCAAATATATAAAAAAATTGATTGTCAGCTTTGGGCAAAAATATGTGCTTTCAAATGCTAATTTTTGGTTATGATTCTGTATACTTTTATCATAATCTAACAACATAGAGATATACTCTAGATTTCTGATTTTACTTCTAATTTCATTTTGAAATATGTAAAAGCACTTTTACTATATACATATTCACCGAACAATCTCTAATAACTTAATCAATTTTCAACTTTTATTTTTAAGCAATACCAATTCTTATCTTTTATTTATCAATTTCCAGCTTTTATTTACAAATAATACCAATTTCTATTTTCAATTAATTATCACTTCTACTATAATAAATCATTTCTTCTAAAAGCATATATTTTTACAAACATTCCTTAAAGCATTAGGAGATTCCCTAGAGAAAAATAATACAATGACTACTGGGTCGAAACAAAATTAATAGAAAATTAATATTACAAAATATTCTCGATGGTGTTCCAAGTTAACCATGTGATCACGCAAGTATTGAAACAATCCGACCGATAAAAAAAAGTATTCAAACAATCCGAATTCACTTGCTGAAACATGAATTATATAGGAACATTGTTGTGGGCAAAAAGTCATTTTATTATTATTATTATTTAATTAAGATATTCTAATCCAAATATTCTACCAGCTCCGGAGAAGAAGTTGGACTATCCTTGACTTTGACTGATTTGCCGAAAAAAGCAGCATCATTTTGGCTTCGTCTATGGGAACAACCAAGACACGAGAATACAAATAAGGTCACAGGCATGCAGAGTTAACTCCCAAGCCACCAACTATAGAACTAGAAATACCAGGCGAAAAGACGGACTGCCGAGAAGACGCGAAGACAGTCCCCTTCTTCTAGAGAGGCGCCCATCACCGGCACAATGGGGTGCCATTCACAAGGGAACGTCTTTCCTCAATCTCTTTTCCAAGAGGAGCTCTACAAGCTAAAGAAGTCTCCCTGGCTCAAGAAGCCCTTCAGGCTCTACTGAAAGAAGCCGCCTCGCACCCTTCGATAGCAGGTCACAACAACAGCTGCATGAATACTGGGCACTTTGTCGTAGCAGGCCGCAACAACATCTAGAGAAATCTTCTTGGCTCAAGAAGCTCTTCATGCTCTACTGAAAGAAACCACCTAACGCACCCTGCCGTAGCAGGTCACAACAACAACTGCATGAATATTGGGCACCTGCTGCAGTCCTCATCAGTAGCTGCACGAAGGCCTAGCCGCCCGAGGCACCCTATCGTAGCAGGCCGCATCAGCAGCTGCATGAAGACCCCTCATAGCTGCACCAGAGATACCATCATGTTGCTTGAGAGTATGCAGACACTGAAGTCCAACAAGGACATTCACAAACTCATGTCCACACTCCGGCTCAAGAGTCAAGAGCCATACAGACTAGTCAGGGTACCTCTAGAGCAAGCAATTCCTTATGGAAGAGCAGAACTCCCAAGAAGACCTGCTGAGGAACCCTACTCAACTGAAGAAAACTCCACAAACTCTCCAATTTTTTGAGAAGTATCTCCCGCCATGGAAAGAGAAAGAAATGCTCAACTATTTGGAGAACATGGAGACTCCCAACACGACGAAAGCTAAACTATGAAAGAATCAGCCGAAGGATCCATTACACATGGGACAAGAGGCGTCCAAGTGCCACTTGCCCTTGCACTTGCGTACGGACATGCCTGCCAACCCCTGACTATGTCGCTAAGCATTTCCACCTAGAATTATCTCTTGAAAAGGGACTCGCTCATATTTTCTTGGAACTCTTAAGTTTTTGCTCAAAACGCTCAATGGAAATAGATGCACTCATTAAGGCAACTCAGGAGAGCCATGCGCGATCTAAAGCCCTAAGACTCCAAAACATAAACATAGTTCATTCAACCATACCAGTGAAACTGCTCACCTGGAGACATCAAGACTTCACAGCTCCTGAAGAGCAACGAAGCATGAGATTCCCGCAACGAATACTAGAACAATAACCCTCCAACCAAACTCACAGAAAAGAGATTCACACATCGAGGGAATCATTAGCATTATTTCCGAATGTTCAGAAAATGGAGTACACTGTTCGCCAAAAACTTTTTTGGTTCAATTCCTAAGTTAGTATATTCCCCCTCCCGGGCGGCGAATAAACAGTAGATTAATAACAAGCGTAGGTCTCCCGACTCAATATAATTATTATTAACTCCCAAAAGATCTATGAATTGAATGACTCCCCACAAATAGTTGTAGGTCTCCCGACTCTATACACCCATTTATGTCTGAATTCGATTTTCGTCTTTGCTAGAACTCATCTTCCGAATTTCACACTAACAAATATGACATGAAATTTATTCTCGGCAAATAAAAGCAATTATAAATAAGCACTCAAATTTAAAAAATAGAAAGCATGAATTAATTAAGAAAATAAATAATCATATTTAACATGAATCCACAGTTTCGATTATGCCCCTAAGATCCGAAAGATATACCAAACATTGATTACAAACTCATAGACAAATTCGAATCAATATTACGACATCGTTTAAGCACAGACAAAAATTCTTAGACATAGAAAGAAAACCCCTTCTTGTCAGGATGGATTCCCCTCCTAAGCCTTCGAAGATCTTGTGCTCCCGTAGACGCGAAAGCCTTGTGGTGTTATTCGCGACCTAGCCTTCTTTGCTGAGAAGATCCTCGATTCTTGCATTCCTGTGTTATTTGATGTGTTTTTTCTGTATCAACTTGTATATTTTTGTGCAAGTCTTGGGTCCCTTTTATAGACACTTGGAGAGATCACTTGTAGAGTTGGAATGGGAAAAAAACACTGAAAACGCATCTAGGCAGAGTCCCACATAGCCTGGCCGTGTAGCACCACATGGCCTGGCCGTGTGGCACCCCACGGTTGTGTGGATTTTTGGCCTTTCCCACACGCCACTACAAGAAAAAGTACATTTAGTGACGAAAATTTTAGTGACAATGGTAAAATCGTCACTAAGTGTGTGCATATTGTCACAATATGTTTTAATATCACCAGTAATTTAAAGTAATGAGAATTAGTGATACTTTATGTTTTTGTCACTACATATTGTCACTAGACTATTGGCGCCATTTTTAGTGTTGGCGGGAAATAAAAATTGTCACAATTGCCATATGAAATAGTGACAACATGTCACATCATCACTAAATATAAGAAAATTATGTGACAACATTTTCCAATGTCACTAATGACTAAAAGTATTGAGTATTAGTGACAATTTTACTATTGTCAATAAATGTTGTCACCGCATATTTCTATTGTTAGTATATGTTGTCACTAAAACTTTCATGCCAGTTTTTGTGTTGGTGGAAAATAAAAGTTGTTACTATTTTCTAATTAAAATAGTGACAAAATTTGAAGTCATCACTAACTGATATAGAATTTTGTGACAATATTAGTCGATATGAAAAGTACCCACTTCAGAATATTACTCCTAAAAAAATTAGAAACATTTTCGAGCACTTATCAAATTCACTTGATGTTATGATTAGAGATGGATCAGATTGAAAAAAACAGTCATTCTATTATTGATCATTAAATTAGAGAGATGAGTGTGGTGTTTTTTTCTTGTCACTTACCTCACGTGGCTCATGAACCATTAGTCTTGATAGAAAGTGCATAAAATAAAATATTAAAAAGTGCAAAACATGACCATCCAAGTATGACAAAATTGTAATTTTGTTGCAGCGGCTAAATTGGTCCATTAAAACCCAAGTTTTCTTCTCATTTCATGTTTTCTGACCCTTGAGAATTTGTATGGCTAAAACTTTATAAACCAAAAAGAAATTTGTAACAAATAGATGGAATATAACCACAAGAGTTTATAAACAAGAGATAAATAGCAAAATCATTTTTTTAAATTTTTTTTAATATTATTACTGATCAATACAATAATTGTGTACACTGTACAACAATATGCTTTTACTTTTAGTCATTACATGTGTCCTATTACATCCATCTATCCAATATCTACATATCGGGTTTCATGAGACAGAATAAAGGCAGAACTCAGTTAACAGTGAAGTTATTTTAGCATAGTATCATACAATTTGCTTCCAAGCCTATAAACTGATACATCTTTATGAGATCTCATGCATCACCTATTCAGAGATGTGGGACATCATGGGGTAAAAGTCTTAACAAATAAACACATCAGAGGCTAACAATTGAAATTTCACACATTTCATCTCCAAATATGATTATTTAAAAAAAACACTTTTCCCTCGAAGTACATATTTACATTTGAAACATAATCCAATTATATTTGTGTAACAATTATCATTAAATACATACAAGTAAAAATGGAGTATAAAATTCCAAACAATTTGGCATGCCATAATTTTCTTGCACCAACATGTTCAAATTTGCTAGAGAAAAATGACTAGTGAAAAAACAAAACACAAGAAACAATTGAAATGATCAGGTTATTACTTCTTGCTAGAGAGAAATGACTAGTAAATAAATTATTAATATATCCCCAGACTGAATTAGAACCTTTACACGCATTTCTGGCAGCTTGATCAGTTCTTCAATACAATTCAAATGGTACAACTCTTCTTACCTTTACATCAGAAGAAAACTCATAACCTGCTTCTTTAATCTAATTTTCTTCACATGAAAATTCATTGATTTCAGTAAAACTTTGTCTTGGGGCAAGCCAATAAGCTCTTCCGCATTCTGCACATTGTCGAACCAACAAAAAACATGTTACTCCATCTATATATGTTCGATTCAAAAGGAAAACTCATAAACACACAAATAAAAAGTAAAAGCTAAATAATTTCTCACCTAAACCTTGTCAGCATGCATACTTAATAAGTGGACAATAAATTAACATATTCGACGAAAAAGATTCAAATTCATTTAATCAGTCTCATAATCATCCTCGCTTTCATTAGCATTATCTTCTCCATCCTCTTCTTCATGATATTCACCTAATGTGTAATCTTCTTCTTCATCAATAAATGAGTCAGCTTGCCCTTCAACCGGTGTCGCTACATTTGCCTTGACGGTTACTGCAGGAATATCAATTCTTTGCCACTCTATAGAATCTTCATTTTGTTGGTATGATCCATCGACCATTATGCATTCATCATCTTTGTTCTCAAGCACATTCCATGAGCTTCGAGCTCGTGTCTCAATCACAACTTTCCAATCATTGCCCAATTTGATATCATTAACATAGAACACTTGTTGTGCTTGAGATGCTAACACATATGGTTCATTAGTTTTCCATGGCTTTGATATATTAACACTCGTGCAATTGTACTTATCTTTTTGAACCGACTTACCTTCATACCAGTCACACTTAAACAACACCACTTCATGATTTCCCAAGTAATCCAATTGGATTATTTCTATTAACACACCGTAGTAATCCCGAAATCTTGAAATCTCCTCAACTTTTACCATTACACCAGAATTTTGAGTTCTTTTATTCATCTCACGTTGCTTAGTGCGAAACTTTAATCCATTCACTATGCAAGCATCATAAGGAGTAACCCGATTATCAGGACCATATGCCAAGTGCAAGAGATCCTCACTGTTAAGTTGATTTTCCTCAGTTGAAGCACATGTCATCTGTTAATGAAATTGGTTTAAGAAGTGATATGAACATAAGCAATGTGAAGAAATAGTGATAAAATTAAAAAAGACTTACGCGTTGTTCAAACCATCTTGGAAAAGACTCCTCATGTGTCTTTTCTACATTGGCGCAACCATTTCATTTTAGTTCTTCCTGATGTTCACTAAATTACAAATTAACAACTAATTTTAAACTTAAAATGAGTGACTCACATATTTCAAGAGATAAATTGACAGTTTAAAGAAAAGTAATATATGTGTCCATTTATATACTAAGTAATGAAGTACCTGATGAATGTTAATACTTCATCGCAATTCTTTAAAACATATGCATGCGCCTGTTTCAGTGATTTTTCATCAAGAAATGAATATTTTCCCACCCCTATGAGACGTGAGTTTCCAGCAAACACAGACAATCTTTGTTTTGTTACTTCTCTACACCATTCTGCATTCTGTTCTACTTTATCAAATTTTGTTTCAATATCTTTCATATACATTGAGCAGAATGTTAAGCATTCTTCAACAATATAACCCTCGGCCATTGATCCTTCTGGAAAAGCCTTGTTGTTAACATATTGCTTTAATTTGTATAAGTACCTAAAAAATACATTTAGCCAGCATCAAAATATATTTAAATAGTTAAAGTTGCACGTAAGTTAAACTTAGTACCAGGAAATGCGTTGTAGGTTTCAACGCCATAATCCCATAAGTCCTTCAATTCATCAATCAACGGTTCAAGAAAAACATGTCATTTTTGGGAGATGTTGGACCTGGAATAAGCATTGACAAAATGAAAAAAAGGAGCTTTCAAACACTTCCACGGTGGCAAAATGTATGGTAAAAGGATTACCGGCCATGTGCTGTAAGATAAGCTCATATTTGAGAAAGGATTAAAACCATCAGTTGCTAACCCAAGTCTAACATTACGTGGGTCTTGGGAAAAAGATTCATGCATTTTGTCAAATTCTTTCCATTCCATCATCTATACGTTTTTCCTCGTCATTTTCTTCTTCATCAAAATCCAAATCTTCATCGTCAGACTCATCTGATTCCTCACCATGTAAATCCCATTTAACATAATGTTTAATTATTCTAAACTGGAGTAAATCAGCCTCAACATCATCTCGACTCCGATGCAATACATTATTGCATTTTCTACAAGGACATCTGATCTTATCCCCTGGTTCAGTTGATAAATAAGCAAAATCTAGGAACTGTTGAACTCCAAGAATCCCAAGTGCAAGCTATTTTGAATGCTCAACTTCCTGCATTACTTCAAAATTTAAGCCAAACTAATCAAGTTCCATCATCACATGTGAGTATATTTATATTTATGATTTATTGTATATTATTATTTATTATTGTTGTTTTTCTAAAATTTTAGACATTCTGGCTTTTCTCCTTTAATTTCTTTTAATTTTTCTTATATTATTATATTTAAGCTTGTATATTTCTTGTAATGGTTGCTAATTTTTCTTTAATTCACTGCAGGTATGATTTATGAAAGCTATTTTGCTCTGAAGAAATTGGCACATTATGAAGCATTCTAATCAAGTTGAGCCTGATGTTGGATTCTTTTAGTTGTTTATTCAATCGTTTTACTACGACTTTTCTATGTTGGGTATTAGTTGGATTTTTTGACTATGACTTTTCTATGTTGGGTATTTGTTTTAATCTCGTATTATTTAGTTTGATACTCATGGAAATGAATTTTCTTTTGATTTTAGATTGATATTTGTTGGATGATATGACATTATTTCTAATACTTGTTGCAAATTATATGAATATACTTAAAAGTACAATAACTGTAGAAACTAAAAACTAAAAACAAAAGGCACAAAAACAATCATTGTAGAGGACTTATCCATGATAACTATTGTCACAATAATATTTATTATTATTTAAATACAAATTTTAATTAAAATATTTTTTTTCTAAAAATTACTTATTGTGACTAGTAATAATAAGTTTTAATGACAAAATTGTTTGAAACTAAAAACTATTTAATGACAAGATCTATTTGTGACTAAAGAATTAAATGCAGTGACGATAGTTCTATGTGACTATATTATAGGAAATTAGAGATACCAATTAAATGTGACTATAAGCATTAGCTTTTAATGACAACAATTGCATGTGACAATAATATAGAGGTCTAGCGACAAAATTTTGTGTGACTAAAACATTGAGTTCTAGTGACAAAATTTTTTGTGTTACTAAAACATTGAGTTCTAGTGACAAACAAGCATATGTGACTAAAGTATCAAGTTGTAGTGATAAAAAATACATGTGACCAAAGCATGGGCTTCTAGTGACAACAAATATTTGTGACTACAAACCTATGGTATTTTGACAATTATAAAAGTTGTCACAAAAAATTTTAGTGACACTACTTGTAGTGACGACTAGTGACAACATCCGATTTCATCACTAGCTGATTTTAGTGACGACCTTAGTATCTATAGTGACAAAAAAATGTCACTAAAAATGCTTTTTTTGTGGTGTGAATGGGCATGTTGCCTTGCGCGTGTTAGCGCGAGTGGCTTCTCAACTATTGTGTTTGTTGGGAGCTAAAGTTTTAGCCAGATGGTGGGTGCGAGAACCCTGGGTTGGTTTAGACTTGGTCTTCCTAAGTCTTATAGTCTTGTGGTTCAGGTGTTGCAGACACACTCTTCTTTTTGATAAGGTTCAGTGTCCTTTACTTGGGAGTGGTGCCTATATTGGATTCATTGCATTCCTCGTAGTATGGTTTAAGTGTATGATGAATGTAAAATATACGTGCATTTGAGGGTTTAAAATGATATATATTTGATGCATTTGCACGCATATTTAGTGTGTTTTGGTTGGTTTCCTTTGTTGGGCGTGATACTGCGTATTCTTGTAACTTCTTACAGAAAACGGAGCTAAATTAGATATAAAACGATATCACGTTCCAAAGTATAGGTCAAGAGCTAAGCTACGAGCAAATATGTGAAGGAGAGAAGCACGGACGATCGAACAAAACGAAATTTCCTTCAAAAACGTCCAAATGCGCTAACAGTTTCCTATACTGGTAGGGTTTAGTATTTTGGCCATAACTTTCTCTACAAAATTGATATCGGGGTGATTCAAGTGGCTATGGCAAGCTAAGAGAAAGGAATACAACTTTTATGAATACCCCAAGAGAAAATTCGGACAAAAGAATGGACAAAAACACGTCACATGGCCGGACCATGTGGTATCACACGGCCGTATGAAAATGCCGGTGTGGAATGACACAACCGTGTGAAATAGGGACGAAAACAGGAGACGGAACCAGAGCCGCACGACCCGACCATGTGAGACCACATGGGCGTGTGGGAAAGGCAAAAAATCTACACAACCGTGTGGTGCCACACGGCAAGGCCGTGTGGGACTCTGCCAGGATGCGTTTTTCAGTGTTTTCTTCCCGTTCCAACTCTACAAGTGATCTCTCCAAGCGTCTATAAAAATGACCCAAGGCTTGCATGAGAATATACAAGTTGATACAGAGAAAACACATCAAATAACATAAGAATGCAAGAATTGAGGATCTTTTGAGCAAAGAAGGCTAGGTCGCGAAGAACACCGCAAGACTTTCGCATCTACGGGAGCACAAGAGCTTCGAAGGCTTAGGAGGGGATTCCATCCTGACAAGAAGGGGTTTTCTTTCTATGTATAAGAACTCTTGTTTGTGCTTAAACGATGTCGTAATATTGATTCGAATTTGTCTATAAGTTTGTAATCAATGTTTGGCATATCTTCCGAATCTTAGGGGCATAATCGAAACTGTGGATTAATGTTAAATATGATTATTTATTTTCTTAATTAATTCAAGCTTTCTATTTTATGAATTCGAGTGCTTATTTATAATTGCTTTTATTTGTCGGGATTAAATTGCATATCATATTTGTTAGTGCGAAATTCAGAAAAGGAGTTCTAATAAAAACGGAAATCGAATTCAGACATAAACGGGTGTATCAAGTTGGGAGACCTACAATTGTTTGTGGGGAGTCATTCAATTCATAGATCTTTTGTGAGTTAATAATAATTATATCGAGTTAGTAGACCTACACTTGTTATTAATCTACTGTTTATGCACCGTCCGGGAGGGAGAATAGTCAAACTTAGGAATTAAACTCATAGAATTGCATGAATTGGTTTTTAAAACTTTACTTACATTTAATATTGAAGAAACATGTTGAGATTATGTGCCTAAGGTTGCTCCTATAGATGTTAAAAATACTTGTGGGTTTCGCACATTTATTCATTCTTCCTTTTAATTTTCGATTTTTATTATTAAAACTCAATATTCGGTCGCTTCAATAAAATTAGAATGCGATGTTAATTATAGCCTAAGTGTTTCGAATATCAATCTTTGAGGAATACGACCTTACTTGCCATTATTCTATAACTACACTGTACACTTGCAGTTGTATGAACCAAAAAGTTTTTGGCGAACAAGTTTTTGACGCCGTTGTCGGGGATTGATGGATTCTACTTAGATATAGTAATAAGTAGTTCAATCTTAATTGAAGTTTTGTAAATATTTTTTTTTTCGATTTTGTGTATATATTGTTTTTTATTTTTTCGATTTTTGTAAAATAAAATTTTTATTCTCTATATTTTTTTATTTTTGATTTTTAAAAAAAATTATTTTCAATTTTTGTAAAAAAAAAATTAAATTCTTTGTTTCTAACATCGTTGTTGTTCACTGCGAGATTGAAATCTTTAGAGAGATAAGTAGCCCAAAATCGCTACTGCAGTGGGAGGCCAACATCAAAAGGGCAAATTCCCAAGAGATACTGAACTTAATCCGAGAAAATAGTGCAATGTCATTCGTCTGATGGATGGTACAGAATATGAGGGCTCACGGATTCCAACCGACACAGTTCAACGGAAGTAATATTAGAAATCTGAGTCTGGCTGAAGACGAAAAACTTAGCGCTTTGTGGGAGGCAACTCAAAAAACGTCGCGACAAACTCCGGGGTAAAAAAATGAAAAAAAAACAGACGCATACGGGCGTGTGGACGCACACAACCTGACCACGCGATCTGCTCCTCCAAGTTTCAAATTAACGGACGAGTTCCCAGATTCACCGGAACGATCCAGGTAAGTATTCTTTATGCATTCCTATTTCTTTTGATAATTTTCTCATATGTTCGGGACGAAATATATTTTAAGTTTGGAGGGGTTGTCAAGAATGCATAATTTAATATTTTTTTGCATTTTGCATTGCATTTAGGATTGCATGTAGAGCATATAAAAATCTGCATTAAATTTTTCGATTTTTTTTATTTTTTTCCTTTTTTAGTTTTTTTTATTTTTAGCATGTTTACCGCTTTAACACGTATAATTGCTTTTGTGTGTGATTTTTAATCAAGGTTTTCGAATATGTCCACCTTCCGTATGATTTTACTATGAGCATTTTATAGAATGTAATAACACACTTCTGGGAATAATATGATGAATTATTGGGAAGATGTTATTTATTTGATTGGAATTATTTAAGAAATTGGGTATTTGAGCATGTTGCAAAAAATAAGCCTGTGAGCTTTTGTACCTTAAACTGCTTTAGATTATGCAGCTTATTTGTTCTTGAGTGTGTCATTCATGATTGATAGAACTCTAGAACTTTCTTTGGTATCTTCATTGAAGCCATGTGTGTGTGCAATTTTTGAAAATGATTTAAGGTCATCTTTGTTTAGCCTACTTAGCCTTAAAAGCCTACCTATGAACTTATGATTCCCTAGTTAGCCAATTTTGAGTCAAAACTTTTTATTGTCAGCCACATTGATCTTTAAAATTGAAAACATGATTTTGTCCCTGAAATTTCTTGAGCTTATAGAAAATGAATAAGTTTGGGGGAGATGTGGTAAAAATTTATGAAAAAAGAGAGGAAGTTGGCAAAAGAAAGAGGGATGAGCAGTGTCTGGGTAAATGAAAAAGAATGAAGCTCAAAAAAGAAAGAAATATCTCTGGAAAAAAAAAGAGAAAATCGAGCAAAGCAAAAGAAAAATTCTGAAAATTTTGAAAAGCAAGAGCTCGAGGATAAAGAAAAAAAAGGCAAACAAGCCTAAGAATAAAAAAAAGGAGAAATAAGGGTCAAGTTGAGTCGAAAAAAGAGAAAATATCTTAAAAATGAATTTTAAGATAAAATTGGGTTGGTGAGTTGCAAGTCTGTGCGCTTAAAATTTCTATTTGCTCAAGTCAAGTCACTTAAATCCAAATTTTTCCTACCCTTACCAAAGAGCCTACACAACCAAATGAAAAGTCATTTTTTATTCTTAGATTGTGCATATAAAAATAGTAGAGACGTTAGACGATTTGCAAGCCTACGGTAGTTCTACTTTCACTGAATTGAATTAGAGCGTAAACACTATCTATACACTTCTGAGAGTTGAGTGATACACTATTTACTTGTGATTCGCGATGTCAAGTGCCCAAAAGAGTATTAATTAGGTCGAGTTTATGAATGATGACTTCTTGATGATGAATTACATAGTTTCCTTAAGTATGGAGTCAAATGCTATTTAATGTTCATAGTGTTCTTGGGTGTTCGTTCGTTTTTACCCCTTATATTATTTTTCTTAATTTTCTCGAGGACGAGCAATGCTTTAAGTTTGGAGAATTTTGATGAGTGTAAAATATACGTGCATTTGAGGGTTTAAAATGATATATATTTGATGCATTTGCACGCATATTCAGTGTATTTTGGTTGGTTTCCTTTGTTGGGCGTGATACTACGCATTCTTGTAACTTCTAATAGGAAATGGAGATAAATTGGATATAAAACGATATCACGTTCCAAAGTATAGATCAAGAGATAAACTACGAGAAAATATGTGAAGTAGAGAAGCATGGACGATCGAACAAAAGGAAATTTCCTTCAAAAGCGTCCAAATGCGCTAACAGTTTCATGCACTGGCAGGGTTTAGTATTTTGGACATAACGTTCCCTACAAAATTGTTGTTGAGGTGATTCAAGTGGCTATGGAAAGCTAAGAGAAAGGGTTACAACTTTCATGAAGACCCCAGGAGCAAATTTGGACAAAATCACGGACAAAAATACGTCATACGGACCGTGTGGTGTCACACGGCCGTGTGAAACTGCCGGTGTGGAATGACACAATCGTGTGAAAAGGGGACGAAAACAGGGGACGGAATAACCAGACCCGCACGACCCGACCATGTGAGACCACACGGGCACATTTGGGCACCCATAACAGTACTGAAGAATGTTAAGACGCTAGAGAGAGACAAGCTCCCTAAAAAAGATAATGATCAAGCTAGACAACTTTAGAATCTACGAAACTCGCCAGCTCTCCCAAACATCATTACTTGCCAATCAATGGTTCACTTCCGAATATGCACTCTCCATAATAAACACCCTCCGGCTCTCCCAGAGGGAAGGGGTCCCCTCATAAGGGATCCTCATAAACTTAAACCTCTTTCGGTGCCCTCAGAGGGGAGGGGTCCCCTTGTAAGGGATCATTGTAAACATAAACCTTCTCCAATGCTCCCGGGGGAAGATCCTCTACTCTAGTGATGCTACGCGCTCTAAGAGGAAGAGTCATCCCTCCCGAGCTTCGGTCCGGGAGGCGGCATTAATCAAATACTCTACTCTAGTGATGCTACGCGCTCCAAAAGGAAGAGTCATCCTTCCCCCGCTTCGGTTTGGGAGGCGACATTAATCAAATACTTCTACTTTAGTGATGATACGAACTCCAGGAGGAAAAGACCCCTCTAGAAATGCTACGCGCTCCAGGAGAAAGATTCACCCCTTCCATGCTCTGGCTCGAGAGGTGGCCTCATAAAGCTTTTCCCTCCTTCCGGAGGGGAAGTGTCCCCTCATAAGTGATATTGTTTTCCCTTCTATGGTGCTCCCGGAGTGGAGGGATCCCCTCATAAGGGATCCTCATAAAATTCTCCCTCCTACGGGGTTCTTGGAGGGGAGGGGTATTCTCACAAAGTATCCTAATAAACTTTTCACTCCTCTTGTGCTCTTGAAAGGGAGAGATCTCCTCATAAGGGATCCTAATAAAACTTTTTATAATATGTTTCATTTGGCTTAATCCTAAACTATCTATGTATATGAGGTTAATGCCTAAAATTATTTTGGCCAGTCTCAATTCAAGAATGCCAAGTATAACTAGTTATTTTTTAATATTTTTTATTCTTAATTTTTACTTTAATTTGGTGTAATTATTTAATTTTACTTAGCTTTTTGTGAATGTTATGTTAATATTTGAATTAATATATAATTTAAGAAATTTATTACTTCCTCAGAAAATGCCAAATTATTACATATTAAACGAGTTTATTTTCTTTTTCTTTTGCCTAACATATATGATCATTTATACTTAATCCAATTTAGCTCATGTTTCACTCTTTTACATTATTTTATTAAAATTTAAATTATTTTGGTACATGTTTTTATTATAAATATATATCATATTGATATTTTAAACTTATAACTTTTTAAGGGTGTAATTCTCAAACGACATTCAAGTTTTATCATAGATGTCAATTTAATACATATATATGGATTTTTTTATTAAGTTTGCCTTCTAGTTATTTATATATATATATATACACACACTTTTTAATACCTTTTTGCACTTGTTTAATTTATAGGAAAACAATAATTGAAAGATTGAAATAAGAATATATTCAAATATAGTAAATAATTAGAAACTAAAACTTATAATCCTAGAAAACTTAGTAAAAGTCAAATTAACACATATAGTTAAAATTCAAAAGATAATTTTTTTTGCCGCGACAAACTCGTTTTGGTTCTTATTCGTGTTATTTTTTCATGTTAATCTTATTCCTTTTTATTGTGTACTTTTTATTTTACTCATATGACTAAATAAAAAAAAATATGCATGAAATTGCAATAAAAATAAAATAAGAAACTCTCTTGTTTTCAATATTATTTCTTTAACTTTATCTCATCCCCCAACCAATACTCTCAACTTATTAAAAAAAATATTATTTCTTTAACAACCATCAATAAAATTAATTTTCAAAATGGATATTACAAATTGAGGGAGAATTTTTCAACCATAAAGGGATTATGTATATTCTCTACTTTTTATATAGCATCAAAACCACCTAATTTTTTTTTTCTTATCATGTCTATTGTAATTTGATCTTTTTCTTATAAATTATTATAGATGTATTTAATTATTGATAAAATTTAAAAGAATATAAGAAATATATAATTTTGCATCATACTAAACTTTAAATAATTAAAAAAAATCATTTATTACGACTTGTGTATATGTTCAGAACATACAGTTGAAGATTTTGAAACCTAATTTAAATTTGAAATTGATTTTATAACAAATTTAGAGTATTCTTAGTGTTATGATTAAAAAAATATATTTTAAGATTTTGAAAATAAATTGGATATAATGAACATTTATCAATAAATAAACAAAAAACATTAAATAAATAGCAAAACTATAAAAAAACATAAATTCTTAATTTCTACATATATTTGAATTTTATAAGGTTAAAATTTTCTAATGTGAAGTCCTTATATGCCTATGAGTCTATGACATATGGTTAGAAAACTCTGGAAATCTAGTTTTTTATGAAACTAATATTATTCGAAAAATCAAAATATTTTAAGAGTTATAGATGGAAGAATAAATACTTTTAAAGTGTAGAATATGAAAAGGTCACTTGTCTTATAATTGTACAAATTGAAACTAAATAAATATCTCAAAAGGATATTTTTGTCCAATCAAAAGTTTCAAGAAACATTCACACTTTTAAGATAATATATATATAATATAATAATATAATAATATAATATGATAATAATATAATATAATATAATATAATAATAGTATATAGTATATATATAATATATATATATAATATAATATAACATATATAGATATAGATATCATCATCTTCCTCAAGAATTACAAGAAATATATATTTTGTAAATCATGCATGCGGTTGTGGCCTATGAATAAAACCTAAGATTCAATCATCATAAAGACAAACATGTCATTTAATCTTGCAAAACGGCATCTTCACAACAAATTGAGATAAAAGGAATACAACTTTTGAGTTGTGCAGCATGAGAATTTGACAAAATCTGCAACACAATGATGACACAAAGGAAAAAAAATGTGACTACATTGAATCATTCATGATATTTTGAGGAAAGTGTTGGAAATTTGGGTTTGAGAAAGTGGACGTCGTCCTGACTTTGACCAAATTTTTGGTGGCTAAGAATTTAATTTTGGAGGAATTAAATTATATATTATTAATCTACGTTCCGAGTAGATGTTCGTAGTATTTTTTATTTCTCAAAATCGAATTTCGGTGAGGGAGAAATTAATACACGAAGGTAGCCACATAAATGGGCATTATGTAAAGATTATGTAAAGGGAAATGAAATGCTTTTGCTTTATCCCACATGGAATACAAATCATAGTTTATCCTAGTTTATTTACTAGAAGGTGTTATTTGTTGTATAAACTATAACACAAGTGGATGATCACAAGTGGGCCACACGCGCGCGCGCGTCCACTCGGCCTGGCCAGGGCCTGGGCATGGTCCTGGGCCTGGGCATGGTCCTGGGCATGGGCCTTGGGCCGGGCCGCCCTATTGGGACCGGGTGCAGGTCTACTAAAGTTTTGCCACTCGAAAATGGGCTTGGCCCAGATTCGAGTGACTGTTGGACTATGTGTCCAGATTCATTTTCGAGTGACTGTTGGACTGTTGAAGCCCAATAAATCTGGACATTGTAGGTGTTCAGATTCGTGTGATTGTTGGAGTTAGTAACTCCTACAGTAGTGATCTGAAAAGAGCCCACTACTTGTCTGTTATGGAGTAGTGGGGTGTAACATCTGGGATGTTACAATTGGATTAATGTCCACTACTTTTTTGTTATCTCCTGCAGGTGTTGGCTGTATATAAATTCATTGTTGTGCATTGCAGAAATACACAGAAAATTCATAGCATTTCATACACCTCAAAAAGCAATTTTCTGCATACTACACATAAAGTCTAGCAACTAATCTTCAACATCTTCTAGTTCGAAGGAGCTTCTGTGTTAGTGGTGCTACTACACAGAAGACGTAAGCCGTTTCATCTTTGGAAGCAATACGTCAGACCGTGAGCACTAGCTGGGACGTAATTGCTTTGAGGAAAGAGATTCGTCTCGACTCGACTTCTGAAAGTTCTACTTTTGTAATAGCTAATTCAGCCAGAATCTTGTTTTCGTAATTTGCCATTTTGAAGGCATTCCCGATCCTGTACAATTGTATTCAACAATCGCAAAGCAATTAACCGAACTTCACGATGGCAAGCACAAGTAGAACCCCGATCATCCCTCCTGCTCAAGCTGAGAAACCCGAAAAATACATGGGTTTCGACTTCAAGAGGTGGCAAAAAAAATGTTGTTCTACCCGACTACCCTAAGTCCCGCGAAGATTCACCAAGGACGCTCTCCCGTTGTTGTTCCGAGAATGAAATGAATCTTTGAAAACGCGCCGTTGATGCATGGGGCCAGGGTGATTTCCTGTGTCGTAACTATGTCCTAAACGGACTTAGTGATGCACTTTACAAAGTATTGTCTTTGTGAAATCCTCCAAAGAATTGTTGGATTCTTTGGAGAAGAAGTACAAAACCGAGGATGCTGGCACAAAGAAATTTGTTGTCGGTAAGTTCTTGGATTTTGTGATGGTTGATTCTAAAACCGTGATGGAACAAGTTCAAGTTCCAGTTGATCCTACATGAAATCTCTCGCCGAGGAATGGCTTTGCCTAAGCATTCCAAGTGGCCGCTTGATTGAGAAATTGCCCCCAAGTTGGAGGAATTTCAAGAATTATCTCAAACATAAGCGAAAGGAGATGGGACTAGAGGATCTGATTGTCAAACTCAGAAGTCAAAAGCCAACTTGATGGAGCACGACTCGTCAAGTAACTCAAGAAAAGGCCTAACAATAAAGGCAAGAAACCGGCAACTGGAAAATTCTAGGGAGCTTGCTACAACTGTGGCAAACCAAACCATATGGCAAAGGACTACCGTCAGCCAAAGAAAAAGAAAACCAAACCGCAAATCAATGCCAATGTGGTTGAAGAAAGGAGCCGACAGACGTTGACATGTCGGCGATGGTGTTTGAAGCCAATTTGGTGGATAACCCGAAAGAATGGTTTGTGGATACCGGTGCCACTTGCCATGTCTGTTCTGATAAGGATGCATTCTCTTCTTACATCCCATCGACCGGAAGGAAGCTCCATATGGGGAATCATGCCTCTTCTGATATTGTTGGCGTTGGAACGGTGGTGCTAAAGCTTACTTTGGGAAATGAGTTGAAGTCAAGGATGTGCCGCATATCCCGGACATCCGCAAAAATGCGGTTTCGGGTTCGGCCGTCAACCATGGGTTTAGACTAGTTTTTGAGTCTGAAAAGTTTGTGCTTAGCAAATTTGGACAGCCTTCCTTGGTAGGGGTTATCTAGACAAAGGACTGCTCAAAATGAATGTAATGACTGTACGCCGTTTTGGCGAGAATGTGAATAAGAATGAATCTTCTTCCTTTATATTGTTTGAGTGCTCTAATTTATGGCATATTAGATTAGGACATGTAAATCTGAATGCTATAAAAAGATTGGTAAATTTAGAATTAATTAATTTACCTGAAGTAAACTCACAAAGAAAATGTGAAGTTTGTGTTGAAGCTAAAATGGCTAAATTACCGTTTCATTCGGTTGAAAGGGGCACTTCACCTTTAGAGTTGATACACACTGATGTGTGTGATCTAAAATTTGTTCAAACTAAATGTGGTAAAAAATATTTCATCGCGTTTATTGATTATTGCACAAGGTTTTGCTACTTATATTTGTTAAGAAGCAAAGATGAAGCATTAGAAGCTTTTAAGAATTATAAAAATAAAGTTGAAAATCAACTTGGCAGCCGGATTAAAATAATTCGGAGTGATAGAAGTGGAGAATATGTTGCACCATTTGAAGAACTATGTACCCAGTCGGGCATAGTTCATCAAACAACAGCACCATATTCACCACAGTCTAACGATGTTGCTGAACGCAAAAATTGGACTCTAAAAGAGATGATGAATGCCATGTTGATAAGTTCCGGATTACCGCAAAATATGTGGGGGGGAAGCTGTTTTAACAGCCAACCACATATTGAATAAAATACCACTTAAAGGGAAAGATAAGACACCTTACGAATTGTGAAAAAATCATAAGCCTTCTTATAAATACCTTAAAGTGTGGGGGTGTTTAGCTAAGGTAGCAATACCTGAACCAAAACAGGTTAAAATTGGACCAAAGACAGTTGATTGTGTCTTTGTGGGATATGCATATCAAAGTAGTGCATATAGGTTTATGATACATAAGTCAGAAAATCTGGAAAGACTGAAGGTACCATAATCGAATCAAGGAATGCTGTATTCTTTGAGGATGTCTACCCTTGTAGAGAAAAGTTAGAAGTGAGTACTAATAAAAGAACTCACGAATCGCGCAAGTGGTTCAACACCAATTAGTGAAGAATCGAGACGCAAAGAGGTCTAAGACGGCTAAGTCTTTTGGACCGACACATAATATTTATGTTAGATGGTGAGCCAAACTCGATTAAAGAGGCTCTAAGTAGTCCGTGATACTCCGCTTAGCAGCAAGCTATCAATAGTGAAATCGAGTCCATTCTCGCAAACCATACTGGGAGTTGGTTGATCTCCTGCTGGTCATAAACCTTTAGGATGTAAATGGATCCTAAAGAAGAAGTATAAAGCGAGATGGAACTATTGATAAGTATAAAGCACGACTTGTAGCCAAAGGCTTTAAACAAAAAAAAAAAAAGGATATGACTTCTTTGATACCTATTCTCCAAAGAACGAGGATTGCGTCTATTCGGTGCTTCTTGCGATTGTCGCTTTGCACAATCTAGATTCATCGATGGACGCCAAGACGACATTTCAATGGAGAGATAGATCTTTGAAATATACATGGAACAACCTGAAGGGTTTGTTGCACCCGATCAAGAAAAAAAGGTGTGCAAGTTAATAAGATCCTTGTATGGACTGAAACAAGCTCCAAAACAATGTCATCTTAAGTTTGACAATGCGATGTTGCCAAATGGATTTAAAATCAACGAGTGTGATAAATATGTATATGTCAAAGGGACATCAGAAGCATTTGTCATAGTTTGTCTATACGTAGACGATTTGTTAATCATGGGCAGTAGTCATGATACTATCATGGAGACTAAAAGAATGTTAAAGAGGAACTTTGACATGAAGGATATGGGGACTGCTGATGTAATCCTTGGGATAAAAATCAGCAGAACTCCTAATGGAATTATCTTGTCACAATCCCACTATTTGGAGAAAGTGCTCAAGAAATTCAATGCTTTTGATGATTCACCGTCAAAGACGCCCATTAATGTAAGTATAAATCGGTTGCTAATAAAGCGTAACCCGATGGCTCGGGATGGAATACTCACGTATAATAGGCGATCGATGTACATCACAAATTGTACACGCCCGCACTTGGCCTACCCTCGTAAATATGTTGAGTAGGTTCACGAGCAATCCAAGCCATGAGCATTGGAAAGTGTTAATCGTGTGTTAAAATACTTGAAGTATACCTTGGATTATGGGCTATACTACTCAAGATATCCACCGTTTGAAGGATATAGTGATGCTAGTTGGATTTCGTGATTCGAAGATTCTTATTCAACTAGTAGATACATATTCACCATTGGAGGTGGTGCGGTATCGTGGAAGTCCACGAAGCAAACGTGTATAGCTCGGTCCCACCATGGAATCTCGAGTTTATCGCTTTGATAAAGCCGGTGAAGAAGCGAGTGGCTTCAAACTTTCTCGGAAGATATTCCATGTTGGAGAAAGCCTCGTGCCTTCGTGATGATTCACTATGATAGCCAAACTACTATAGGAAGGGCACAGAGCAATATGTATAACGGTAAGTCTGTATATATTCGCGGAGACACAATACCGCTGACAATTGATCTCAAATGGTGTTATGTCAATTGACTACGTAAAGTCAAAAGACAATTTGGCGATCCTTTGACAAAAGGACTAAATCGAGATCAATTGGGTAAATTGCTAGAGGAATGGGCTTAAAGTCCACAAAGTAAAAATAACCATCATAGTGGTAACCCAACCATGATATTTGGAGATCCTAAGAACTTGGTTCAATGGGAAAACTAAACTATGAAAGTTATGTTGTAACACTTGGAGACAATGTTATAACCCATCCCTAGATAGCAATACCACGTGTTGAAACACCGCAAAGTTGTGGTGAGGCTAAGTCATTTGACTTTTAATGATTTCTAAACCTTGTTGAGGTTGAGTATGGCGCAGATACTCGAATAGAGATCACCTATAAGTGAGAAGTGCGGGCGCTTCAAAGTAACACTTATGAATCCAAAGTGGTGTCCATGGCCGAAACGGACACAAAACGTGAGAATGAAGGTGTTGAGACCTTATCAGTTAATATCTTTTGTTGACTCGGTATACACCGTGGAGGAATAGTTCAAGGCATTGCGTCCATTAAGCCGCCAGTGTACCCGATAGTATTGACTACGGAAGGTTCAAAGCCATAAGCTACCTATCCTGATGCAAATTTGTCTCTTGAGGATCAACAAGCGTGTTTGCATTCATGCATGCATTAATTTCCACTCATGTGGGGGATTGTTGGAAATTTGGGTTTGAGAAAGTGGGCATCGTCCTGACTTTGACCAAATTTTCGGTGGCTAAGTATTTAATTTTGGAGGAATTAAATTATATATTATTAATCTACGTTCCGAGTAGATGTTCGTAGTATTTTTTATTTCTCAAAACCGAATTTCGGTGAGTGAGAAATTAATACACCAAAGTAGCCACATAAATGGGCATTATGTAAAGATTATGTAAAGGGAAATGAAAGGCTTTTGCCTTATCCCACATGGAATACAAATCATAGTTTATCCTAGTTTATTTATTAGAAGGTGTTATTTGTTGTAAAACTATAACACAAGTGGATGATCACAAGTGAGCCACATGCGCGCGCGCGCCCGCTCGGCCCGGCCTGGGCCTGGGCATGGGACTGAGCTTGGGCTTGGGCATGTGCCTTGGGCCGGCCCGACCCTATTGGGCCCGGGTCCAGGTCCACTAAAATTTTGCCACTCGAAAATAGGCTTGGCCCAGATTCAAGTGATTGTTAGACTGTTGAAGCCCAATGAATCTGGACATTGGAGGTGTCCAGATTCGTGTGACTTTTGGAGTTAGTAACTCCTACAGTAGTGATCATCTGAAAAGAGCCCACTACTTGTCTGTTATGGAGTAGTGGGGTGTAACATTTGGGATGTTACAATTGGATTAATGCCCACTACTTTTTTGTTATCTCCTGCAGGTGTTGGCTGTATATAAATTCATTGTTGTGCATTGCAGAAATACACAGAAAATTCATAGCATTTCATACACCTCAAAAAGCAATTTTCTGCATTCTACACATAAAGTCCAGCAACTAGTCTTCAACATCTTCTAGTTCGAAGGAGCTTCTGTGTTAGTGGTGCTACTACACAGAAGACGTAAGCCGTGAGCACTAGCCGGGATATAATTGCTTTGCGGAAAGAGATTCGTCTCGACTCGGCTTTTGAAAGTTCTACTTTTGTAATAGCTAATTCAGTTTCTTGTAATCTTCTGTTTCTGTAATTTGCCATTTTGAAGGCATTCCCGATCCTGTACAATTGTATTCAACAGTAAGTTGAGAAAATAAGCGGAGAAGAGACATTTAGTTTTGGACTAATTACTTTTGGTAGTTAAATCAATAAAAAATAAATATTTAAATATAAAAGTTAATATTTCAATATATATATATATATATATATATATGATTTTCTGACCAAATATTTATTTAAAAATATTTTACAATCTTGATATTTATCTATAGCATGAAATAAAAAAAATGATACATACGTTTAAAATAAAAATTACTAAGCAATATTACATAATATTATGGTGAAATATTCACACGATTGTAAGTTATGCTTCTCTGTTTATTGGTTTAATCATCACATATTAATCACATGGAGAAAAAAGTATGAACAGTAGCCGTTCTTGTTTTTTCTATATCAGGTTTGTCAGGACATGTTTTGCACCTTTTCTTTTTGGAGTACAATTGCCGGAAAATAGTTGAGAGAACATACGTATTCACATGAGATCGAATTCAAGTTAATCACATTGATAACTCAATTAAAAAAATTATAGATGAAATATACAAAGTTAAGAAAATATTAAACGGTAAAAAATATTGACTGTCAAAATCAAACCATTAAATCAGAAAAACAAAACTGTGAAGAAAAAGTAAAAAAACAGCCATTACAGAATTTAAATAAATTAAAAAAATAAATAAATCATTAAAAAAGAAAAAATAAATAGAGGTGGCAATGTTGAACCAAGTTGAATATATTGAACCAAAAACATGAACTTACAACTACAAAACTTCTCATAATGACAACAACCAAGTTCAAGTCTAATAGAGCAAAGCTACAAGTCACAAAGAAAGTGTTTTTTCCCCTCCTTATTTACTTGTACTTCCACAGTGGGATGGGACAAATAATTTACAACACGCATACACTATTTTAGTAATAAAATAAAACAGTTTCAAATTCAGGAAAATATTCAGGGTTTTTCCATATTTTTGTTTAAATTTTAGCAAAAGAAATTTTTTTTTTTTTTTGAGGGGTTAGCAAAAGAAATTATTAGTTCACATGACTACAGAAAATGTATATTCTATAGATAGAGTCTAGACAAATAGACAGACAAATAGGAATGTGGAAACGAAAAAGCCTAGGCACTTTTTGGTTGTGTTCAACACTTGCAACTCTAGAACCCCAATTAGGTTGGTACTGAAAAAGCTTAAACCCCACTTATCTTTCACACCGATCAATTCAAGCATTCAGATCTTTACTATGTCTGCTACTTCATGATGCAAATGTGCTTCTTTCATCAAATATGCTTTTGAGTTTCTGGTGTTTTAATTTTATTTTTTTCGCGTTTCTACCAGTGGGAAAGGGTTTAATTTTATCTGGTGAGTAATAACGCAAATGTGCATAAATTCATTTTTACTGAAAGGAAAAAAATGCTAAAGTTGTTTTTTTTCTCGTTTTCATGAGAATATTCAGTGTTCCCATTTTGTCCCCTGAAATTGATTCCCTGAGAATGTGCATTGCAAAAACGAAGAATTTCCTGGTTGGCTCATGGGTTATTCGTGAATCGCGCGCGTATTTATTGTTCTATGTGGATTCTAAGTGGTCATAAAGATTATAGCTTTTTTCCCCCTTCTTTCCATTTTGTCTTTCTTGGCGTTTAATTTTCATGGGTTCCCTTGTCATCTTGATTTATCTTTTAGTAGGCGGTTTTAGGCAGCATGTTACTGGTGCAGCAAAGACTAGCCCGTGCACTCCTATTTTCTGTTCCATTTTCATCCTTTGAAACTTGTATTAATAGAAATGCCAATGTGATTTTTATTCATTGCAGGAGCTCTTTTTTGATCACTTGGATTTAGATTCTTTTGCATCGAGTATTAAAGTAGAAGCAAGCTATGAGCTTCAATAGCATTGTCGGGGGTCAGTTAATTTCTTTCCTTCTTTGGTTAATTACTTTGTGAAATCTCTCCTATTGTTAGCTACTTGAGAGTTTTCGTTATTATAAATTAAAGAAATATGAGCAATATGTGCTAAAACCTTGTCTCTTAAATGTTTAAGGCAGCCAATCCTCTAGAACGACATTTGAGTTCGGAAGGACTCATGTTGTCAGGCCGAAGGGGAGGCACCAAGCAACGATAGTTTGGCTACATGGCCTTGGTGATAAAGGCTCAAGGTATATAGTAGCCTCTTAAAAGAAAGATAATTTGATGTTTATTTTCGTTTTTACAGGAAGGTCTCAGATTAAGTGAGCAATAATCATATTGATTTTGAAATGCAAAAAAGTATCTTGTAATTGTTTCATGGATGTGGTTATTGAGAAGTTGATCAATTGCAAGAATTTAAGTACTTTTATCTTTTGCTTAACACCTTAATCCAGTTGGTGGACTAATTTAATTATAGCATGTGAAGAATAGGTAAAAAAATGTCAAGTTCATTGTTTTTTTTTGTTCTAGAATATTTTCATTGGGATCAATCACTGGAGAAAATGATTGGATGCATTGAATACTGTGTTTTGCTTGTCCTTTCTTGCATTTTGAATGTGATGTTTATGGATGAAGTTTGGCATCAAGTCTTTAACCAATGTGGAAGATGTAGAACAGGGACCACTTCCTCACTAACCATGCTTTTCCCATTTAACCCCTAAAGTACTGTATGTATTTATCTGATTTTTTAATTGTTGATTATCATTAAGAATTAGAATGAAGCTAAATGAACGTGCATTTTTCAATCTCTTCAAGTGACCTATCTTTATTTGTATCATCATATTCATCAGCCTCTTCTCACAATATGTGGTCCCAAAAAATTTGTAAATAGCATGCTCTGGTAACTGGTGGTAGTCATTAATTGTAAATATAATATGTGAGCTTGAAGAACAAGTTTCACTTCTTTTCTTTCTACTATTATATGCTGTTGTCAACTTGGTTAAAAATTAAAGATAATAATTGTTATCAACTTGTTACTAAGACATTCTTGTGTCTAGATCTCTGTTGCATGATTTAGGTATAAATGTCAACTGCATGCATATGTTCAAATATAATATTAATAAAAACTGTCTTTTGTGGTTAAACTTAATGTTCCACATGCCATATAGATCTGGATACTTGTTTGAGCCTCTGTAGAGGGTTTCATGCAGTTTTTTACATTTTAGAGTTAATTTTCATTGGAGATCTACCGTGATTTTAACTGTACTATTGCTCTGCAGTTGGTCGCAGCTCTTGGAAAACCTTCCTCTTCCAAACGTAAGCTCTACTACGAATTTTGAGGCATTTTATAGCTCTTCTGTATGATACAACACATTATAAACTAGTAGACTAGTTCATTGAGTGAAAAAATGTAAAAGGAATATCGTACTGTATATGTTTAATAACTTCACAATCTCATTTTAAACCAATCATCGTGCAGGTAAAGTGGATTTGCCCGACTGCTCCTACTCGTCCACTGTCTCTACTTGGTGGATTTCTTTGCACTGCTTGTAAGATATTTTCCTGCAGCCTATGCCTCTTGTATATGCTTATGACTACCGTAGTTTAGCAGTCACAATCGATTCTTTAACACAGATGTTGGATTGCGACTTATGTATTATTGGATGAACTCATTTTTTATTTGACCTACTATATCAAGATGAAGCACAGAACTTACTTCAGTATTACAGGGTTTGATGCACAAGATATTTCAGAGAATGCACCTGATGATTTAGAAGGATTGGATGCATCAGCAGCACATGTTGCAAATCTCTTGTCAACTGAGCCTGCTGATAGTAAGTTTCCTCTTCAGAGCGTCATACATTTTTTTCTTTTAAAAAAAAAAGGAATGTTTGTAAGAGAACTCGATAGAATGAATTTCCTTATGAGATCCTTTTATTTGTCTGTATTTCACATGGCATATTTCATGAATCAGAATTTTCAGTTTCAGTTTTAATTTTGCCTGTTTATTCATGCAGCAACTTATAATTATGTAGTGATACTTATGATGTTCTTTTTTCCTATCGCCATAGTCAAATTAGGTATTGGAGGGTTTAGTATGGGAGCTGCAACTGCTCTGTACTCAGCCACATGCCACATTTTTGGCCAATACGCAAACAGAAACCCATACCTTCTTAACCTCACCTCTGTTATCGGTCTTAGCGGCTGGCTTCCATGTTCCAGGTATGACTTCATCTTTACTCTTACGAAACTAACACATTTACACAGCAATCATCATGTTTGGTGATCACATGTTCCTTTACACTCAACAGCTAGTTGTTTTCTAGGACTTTAAGGAACCGAATTGAACGAACAAATGAGACTATAAGGCGTGCAGCATCCTTGCCCATTTTGCTCTGTCATGGCTCTGGTATGTGCTTTTTTTTAAAAAATGTTTGTTTGAGATTTCAACGGTTAGGCATCCATTTTTCGCTCTGCCATGGCTATGTATTACTTTTTGCCTTGGTGATCTAAAAGTTCATCTGGATGACGAATTTTTGGTTTTTACGACACTTTAGGGCATAGATATATCACTGGTGTTAGATTGAAGCTATTTGTCGACGTGTGTGCTAAAACCTGATTTGGTGACACCGAACTTAAGAGGCACAAGCATCCAGAGGCATAGCCACCTTTGGAACAGTGCGGTTGACGGACCGCACTGGATTTCGGATTTGCCCGGTTAAATTTGGGTTGGACAAGACTTGATCTTGGAGTGGACTTGTTAAATTTGTGCTGGACCGCACTGGATCTTAGAATGGTTAAGGTTGGACCAAGCTGAAAATTCAGCCAAATGTCTAGTTCATATAAAAAAAATTGAGTTAAAATTTAAAAGGCCAATAAACCTAATTAAGAACCACCTGAACAAATTAAGATATATGAGTGAATGAATGATTGTCTTGTTTGTTATATAGGGAGAAATATATATTCCAAACTTGATAATGAATTTTTTTTTGGGGAGCACATTTCAAATGAACTTTTGAATCTAACAGTCAATTTTTCATAATTTGTTTGGTGAATAATTTAGAATGAACTTTTGGATAAGTCACTTTCCTTTTTTTTTTTTCGAACGATAGTATATTATTATAACAACTCAAAAACTAAGATTACAACTATAATCGTAGCCAACGGGCTAAGACCCGACATGACTAACTAAAAGCCAAGTGGGGAATTGGTAAGACCAATTCAGATTCACAACATGGACTAAAAAAAAACTACCCACCCCAAACTAAACCACTCCACGCCGGGAGACTTCAGCACTTATTAATGGAGACTGTAACACATTAAAAAAAACTTGAAACCGGGCACGAGCAACCACTAAAGTTAACCTCCCCCTCACCAAGTCCATACATCCCAACCCGTCTCCAATCCATCTTCGACTCGCCGACGCCGACTCGCCGCAGGTCCACCTCCGCCCTCTCCTTTGAAAAATCGAAATACCACACAGATCCGCCGCTAACACGCTCCCAACATCCCCAATACAGCAAAAACGAGCACAAATCCAAGCATCTTCAGCTTGAGGGCTATGAGGTTGGGGAAACATGATTTTGGTGTTCAAACGAGAGCACTTTGTGACAAGATCTGTCAAAGAAGCCATGGAGAAGGAGGAATGAACTGACCGACGCCGGCCAAGACTCGGAGAGGAAGAAGGAGATGGCTGGACTTAGAAATGGAGAGGGAGAGAAGAGAGTTAAACCAGAGAAGCTAGGAGAAAGAGAAAAATTTTAGAGAGAGGATTTTTGTGTTAGGGAGAGAAACACTTTGGATAAGTCACTTTCCCAAAAAGCTAATTCTAGAGAAGCCAATATTGGAGAGTATGAAAACCCACAAAGAATTGTTGCAAGGTACGACCTTTAGATTTGCATTTTGTTATTGCAATATTTTTTATTTTCTGTTTTTTAAAATTTCGGCCCGGCAATCGGCCCGCCAAAACGAAAGAATTTCTGACCACACTGACCACACTGACCGGATATTTATGCCTCTTTAGCATCAATAAATCATAAATGTCCCTTTGGCATGACATCGATTCTAGCTTTTATAGGATATTTATGTTTCAGGGGATGATGTGGTGGCTTACAAACATGGAGAAAACTCTGCACGTATCTTGAGTGTTGCTGGATTTGAAAACCTTACATTTAGATCGTATAACGGGTATTGATACACTCAAAAATCTTGATAGACTGTATTGTTGTTCGTAAATATCTATATATTATTGTGTTTTCCTTTTTCGTGCAGGCTCGGGCATTACACCATTCCTGAAGAGATGGATGAAGTTTGCCGCTGGTTAAATGCAAGATTGGGGCTTCAGGGATCTTAATTTGACAATTTTTGGGGGGCAGCTTGGGGGTATACATGAGAAGAAGTAAAAATAAAACATATTAATAACTCAAAGTAGAAGTAGCTTAATTAGGATTGAAATACTGTATACAATAACAGTATTCGCTCCCTTGTATTATTGAGGATAAATGAAGCTCAAGTTCATCATGTTTCTTCCCTTTCAAGGAGAGAAAACATTTTGCTTCCTTCCTATTAAATGTTCCTTTTTATCCCTCTTTATCTTTGTTTATGAACCTGAGATGCACTTGATTTCACCTTCTGCAGTAAGCCTGGTCCATGAAACTAGAAGGTCATTTAATGGAAACTATGCTTGAGATTTGGTGTATTTAAAAAACAATGGTTCTAAATTTATAAATTATAGCTACCTTCTTGACATTTTAACTTCAAATTGCAAAATTCACTTGCTTGAAGAGAGTACGAATCTCAAAAGGTTATGATACCTTAAATAAATATTTGCAATTTGTAAATCTAAAACGCTATTTAAACCTCAAGGATGTTTTTAATAACTCCAAACATCACGTTTTCCCATATTTTTTTCCTACTAACACATATTATCCAAGAACACCAAAAACCCAAAAACAAAAAAAACAAAAAAATGTAAGGAGAAAAAGACAATAGCAAACAAAGCCTTTAAAACTCCAAACATTTGATGCTGGAGAAGACTGAATTAAACTGGATTTGGACTTCCAACAATGTTTTACCTTAAGTCCAAAATGTATCATGGTTTCAGAACTATCAATATACAAAGCAGGTCAATTTCCAAAATAACCATGACTCGTGATATCCGTGTGTGTGCTAGATAACAGCATTTATGAAGGACCTTTATGACATTTTATCAAACATCAAAAAGTATAGAGGCCCTGCCCAGATGGCCTTGAATAATGCACAAACATGTATTCGACTTAATCACATTCACATTTTACAAGTCGTCAATTGTGCAACTCAATTTCATATCACATATTACTATACTACTAAAGGCAGGGCTGACCATTCATTCAAATTAAGATTTAAACATGGCTATGTAGACATGTCCAACGGTTCGAACCGAACCGGCGAACCGGCGGTTTCGAACCGTGGTCAACGGTTTTCGAACCGTTGACCCCGGTTTCGGTTCGTTTCGGTTCGAACCGGAACCGTAAACCTTAATTTTAAGGTTAGGTTACGGTTCCGGAATTCTCAAACCGAAAACCGCCGGTTAAACCGGCGGTTCAACCGCCGGTTCAAACCGCCGGTTTAACCGGCGGTTTTTCTTTTTTTTTTTTTTTTTTTTTTTACAATTTGAAATTGAAATTTGAATTTCAAATTTCAAATTGAAATTGAAATTTCAAACGGTCACTTTTGTGACCGTTAAACCGTCAAACGATCAATTTTAGTTGTAGATCGTTGTGTTAAAATTGCACTACTTTTTAGATCTCTCATGCCTTGTGCTACTATAGGACCAACTATTGCCCAAATGGGATTAAAATGGTTAAAATATTTCACTTATATTCCTAATGTATTTTTAGTTGCAAAAATATTAGATCCTAGAGTAAGATTAGATGGTTTAGAAGAATTGTTAGGAATATATTATGATGCTTTGTTTCCTATTAAAGAACATGACACTCCCATTCCAAGTGTTGTAGTAGAGAATGCTAAATCATGTTTATATGATATTTTTAAAGAATATTCAATAAAATTTGGTGATAGTTTTAGAGGCTCATCTAGTTCGCTGTTTCTACACCCGATGTTGAACATACTAGTGATATTGGTACGTTTAGTGAGGCGTCGGTATTTGCACCATTAGATAATTTTTATGACGCGAGGATACCAAAACGCTCGAGAGGAGCGCATCCCCTTATCTTGAACTTGATACATATTTAACATCTCCTTTTGATTATACTTTAATTTGTAGTAGGGAATTCAAAGTTCGATTTGTTAAAGTGGTGGTCAAAGAGGTCTTCCTCTTTTCCTATAGTAACTTTAATTGCGAGGGAAATATTAGCCGTTCTCCTCGCCTCAACCGTCTCCGTAGAGCAAGCATTCGAAATGAGGAGGTTATATTCTGGATCCTGCAGACGATCTAGATTAACAAAGAGAAAGTCTAGAGGCTCAAGTATTGCTCCACGATTGGACAAACGCGAAACACGTGAGCAACAAGTCGATTTTGATGATTCCGAAGAAAGCGATAATCTTGATACCGATTCAAGCAACGGTCACAAAATAATTGAAGAATCACGTTGCCAATTGCCACCTTCCCTAAGGTAAGTAAAAGGTAAGAGAACTACGTAGGGTTTTGATTCCTCTACGAGGATACGTAAAGCAATTTTATTTCAATATTCAAAGTTAAATTTCAAATTTTTAACTTAGAATATTAAAATAAAACTCAAACCCATTTCTTTTTTTTCTTTTTTCCTTTCTTTGTGGTTTGTACTTTGTACTTTGTAATTTAAACTTTATACGAAATTGTATTAACTTGTAATTTTATTTTTAAATTGTACTTTGGAATTGTAATATATTAGAATTTTTCATTTTGTAAATTGTAAGTTGTAATTTTACTTTTAAATCAATAAAATTATTTTTTGTGTTACTCAATTTTATTTCCTTCATCAATTGTGTTAATTTATCAATGGTGTTAATTTATTAATATTAAAAACTTAAAAATTCAAAAATTCAAAAAAAAAAAAAAAAAAAAAAAAAAAAAAACCGCCAAACCGAACCGAACCGCGGAACCGGCGGTTTCAACCGGCGTTTCGAACCGAACCGAACCGAAACCTTCTATAGGGCGGTTAGGTTACGGTTCCACCCTTTGGGCGAATCAGAATCGGGGCGGTTCGAACCGAATAACCGGCGGTTCGAACCGTTGGACATGTCTATGGCTATGCATACACATCACTTAGTTACAGTTTTTAATCATACCTCCCTTTTGGCCTTATCTATTTTTACATCCTTCACATCCGCATCTCTCTGAACATCCAACATTTGCCTTCCCCAGAAAGAAGGAACCAAATTCAACAATAATATTTTGAAGAAAACATAATACAGCAAACGAAAACAATAAATGCACCAACGTACAACTACTTACCTGATAGCACCCACAGTAGTTATTGAGGCACATGGACTTCTTGCATTTGCAACCTTTAGTATCCCTTCCATCTTCCTGCAAACATTTCATCAAGTATTATTTGACATACATACGTATTTCATGATTACAAATTCCTAATGGCTTAATACCCCACAACTGCTTGCAGGTAGTCTGACCGCGTATTGTTTAATTTTAGGATCCTGAGTTTCAATCTGCTGTCTTATATCAACAACCTTATCCGAGCTGCCTTCGTAAAACCAACATGTCGCACAGTACATCCCGGCAGCAAAGCAATGACAGTAACTGCAGAAACACAAATTACAAATATGTATGGTGTGGCTGGCTACAAATTATGAATGATACAAAATGTTGGATCAACATACTTACAGATCTAAGCATTGACCGAGCTTACAATTACACTGTTTTCCACCATCGCCACCACTGCAGTAAGAAGATGAAGCCGCAAATGGATAAAGCAAGTCAAACATGAAAATGTAGAATGTGCAAGATAGTTCATAGGCTTGCCTTTTGGGGCTTGACTTGCACTTCTCAGAACCTCCATCAGATTCAGTGTTTTGAGCAGGCCAATGCCAGGCATCTTCAAACTGGAGACGGCGGGTAGGTACCCCACAATGTTGAAAAGCCTGATCAATTTTGCAAATAGGTAAAAGAGGAGAATTTTCAAAATGTGCAACAGATTGGTCTTAGCTTCTCATACATGCTATTTTTGAGAAGAACACAACAAATGCAGGTGAGAGATAGATTTAAGCAGTTATATATAATAAGGAAAACATGACTATTCAGTAGGATATGAAACAACTAATGATAAGGTTTTGAAAGGCTAATGCTAGTGATGAATTAAAGCACTCTGAAGCAATAAGTTCAAAACCGAAGACATACGCTTCAAGGAAATGCCTTCTAACTTGTATTCAAACAAGAGAAAGATAATTACTAAAACGAACCAAGAATGCCACATTATATTGGGGTTTGAATATTTAATAGCAGCTCCAAAGAGGCCACAACTTCTGAGAACATATAAAATCACTACATTTGTTTTTTATTTTTGAAATAGCAGAACAATTCAAACCTCAGGATCATTGCGCGCTTTCTTTAGAAATGGTTCAGTCGAAACTGCTCCTGTAACCTCAACAGAATCTTCAATCTCTTTCTCAATTTGCCTTGATCCTGAGAGCAATTGTGAGAATTGACCCAAGGGCTCCACCTGCCCTGTTACTTTATGCTGCAATTGCAAATTATTAGGCGATGAAAAACTACATAATATGCACTATTCACATCAGAAGAAATGTGGGAAGTTGCTTTAGATTATTATCATTTATCACTGACCTCAGTCATGAAATCCTGGTCCTGATTTCCCAATGGACTCACGTCGACTGATGCATCTTCTTTATGTACCGTTTCGATTTCACTAGTTATGATAGTAGGTACACTATCTATTCCTTTGAGTATTCTTGCATAATATTGATACTCAGGCGGTAAATTCTCTGCACCTGTTACAACATGTGGTGGTTGATCAACTTTTTCAGATGATTTATTCGGATCAACAGAATCCATGTCCAAAACATCGGTAAGGAACTGATCAAGATATCGTGTCCGACTATCAATTTGATCATCCAAGGAGCTGTGGCTATATGAATCTTTCTTGATGAGCAGTATAGGAGAAAGGTTGCTAATTCAAATAAAACAGATTAGTCCTGAGTCACAAGAAAAAACAGGTGAAAAACAAATAGCAAAAATATCATATCTAAGATAACAAGTTAAAACACCTCATCACTTTCTGCACATTTTCACGATAGCAAGACAAAATCATCTGTTTTCCCAGCATGAGAGAGACAATATGAAAACCATACTATCCACACAACTCGAATCCAAAATTCACCATTCCTAAAAAACCAGCAACATTGTGCTGCCTAACTGAAACCATTCACATCTAAGTTAAATTTCACTTATTATAACAGTCTACAATATAACTATAACTACATCTATGTCTTGATCAATTACTGACACCCAAAACATTTTCCTGAAAAAAAAACGTATATTAAATGCCAACAAAAATCCTGCATATCCGGGGCAAATTCGCAGCAAAAAGTGCCAAAAAGAAAGGCGGGAGGTGGGAATCATCCTTAAATTCATTGAATGTGTGTCTCGTTTTCTCAAGAACAAAGCACACATTCTTACTTCAGTTTCCAAATATACCTCAAAATGAAACCAAGATTCGCACCCGATCAACAACTTGACGCTGAATTCACGTAAAATTAAGCCAAGAAAAGCAGAAGGGAATAAGATTCTAGATAATGTACATTAATCATGCATACATATTACATGTATACAAAATACATATATAAAAAAAAATCCAAAGAGTACGTGCATGCACTTAGCAGGAACTATTTCAATAGCGGTGATAGGTATGCAAGATTTAGGAGAGGCCATTGCCGTAACCCGCAATTCAAGTCTAATATATCTTACTTTCTTTAATCTCCTGGAGTCGATGAGCATGTGAATGAGATAGTGATCATCAAGAATTTTCTGTATTTCTTTTTCAAGAAAACTTTGTTGTTTGTGGGAAAAACTAAAAGGAAAAGAGGGAAATAGATGGTTTTAAATTGAGCGTGGCTTCGGCGGGAGATTTATGACGTTAGGACTCCAATATCTGTTAGTCAGGCCCGTTAACAGTAAAATTGGGCTTATTATAAGTTATAACAGAATAATAGGGAAAATATGATTTTTAGTCCTGTAAGTTAGACCTTTTTGAGAATTAGTCTTTTGTCACCTTCATGTTCTAGTTCTTTTAATTTTTAAATTTCTAGATATTCAGTCCTTAACTTAGCAATTTTACTTTTGGTCCTATAACTTAACATATTTCAAAACTTTAGTCCTATAACTTAGCAACAGTTAAATTTAATTAATTTATTAAAAAGTTATTTCTTAAATAAATTTTATTTTTAAAATTGAATAATTATAATTAATAGTTAACTTTTAAATAAAAATAATTAATCATTTTTAATTTAATTAATATTTAAAAAATATTTCATGCATTAATTTTTTAAGCTTTCTGAAATAAATGCATCTTGTACACTAGTTTAGATCCATTTCTTGGAGATATTTCTCCTCACCAAAGGTTAATTACATAAATATGACAAAATATTCTTAATTTACTAATTTGATGTAATTATTTTAGTTTTCCTAAAATTCGTTAATTATTTTAGAAATTTCTAAAATAATTTTTTTATTAATCAAATTAATTTAATTTTTAATTGCTTTTATAATTTAATTTATTTTTCATAAATTGAGTTTAATTATTTTACTTTTTGGTCCTATAAAACAATGTGAAGTGTAGGTACTAACCTTTTAATAAATTAGTTAAATTTAACTTTGTTAAGTTATAGGACTAAATTTTCAAAAGCTGTTAAGTTATAGGATCAAAAGTAAAATTTCTAAGTTAAAGGACATAATATCTAGAAAATTTGAAAGTTAAAGGACTGAATATCCAAGAAATTTGAAAGTTAAAAGACTGAAACATGAAGGCAACAACTTACAAGACTAAAAATCTTATTTCCCCAGAATAATATCGTTCCTCCAGGAAATGAGTGGTTTAGTCAGGCTCATTAACAGTAAAATGGGGTTTTTTATAATAGAATAATATAGTTCGTCCAATAAATGGGTGGTTTTAGACTTCATATAATATAGTAACAGCCCAATATATTAGAGCAAGTCTCTTGTGAGACGGTCTCACGGATCTAAATCCGTGAGACGGACCTCCTAAGGGCTCCGTCTTGAGAACATGAACCATGAAAATAAATTTAAAAATAATAATGAATCATGAAAAAACAAAAATAAACCCTAAAAACATGAACCATGAAGAATAAACCCGAAAAACAAAAATAAACCCAAAAAATAAAAAATAAACCCTAAAAAAAATAAAAATCCTAAAAACCCAAATCAATTAAAAATAAACCCAAGAAACAAAATAAACCCTAAAAAGACAAATATAAACCCTAAGAAAAATAAAATCTGAAAAAAAAAAACCTTTAAAACTTTGTGTAAGGGCTCCGTCTCACGGATCTAAATCCGTGAGACCGTCTCACGGATCTAAATCCGTGAGACCGTCTCACGCAAGTTTTTGCCATAATGTTGGCCCAGTTTTTTTAGAAGTTCTCCTCTAAGCTCTAGCCGGGTCTACGATTAGGGCCGTAAATGGGTTGAATATATATAGGTATATATATGGGAAAAGGACATGAATATCCCATTTTCCATACTCAATTCCTGCACAATGTCCATTTTCCGCTGATTTTGGACAAAAATACCTATCTCCGCTGATTTTTGACAAAAATACCCATTTTCCGCTGATTTTTGACAAAAATACCCATTTCCCGCTGATTTTTTGCGTTGGTTTCTTTTTTGTTTCTTTGTTGTTTCAAACATGTTTGTTGTTTCTTTGTTGTTTCAAACATGTTTGTTGTTTCTTTGTTGTTTCATACCTGTTTCATTTATGTTTCTTATATGTTTCACTTAGCCAACTTTTCATTATATTCCACAGTTGCATAGTGAAAATCTCAGTTGTGGTATGCCACAATGAACAATGGGAAGAAAATAGAGAGTATACCAACTTTGTTCTAGAGAGTTGGTGAATATTTCCGTTTACTTTAGCTTTGGGATAAAGATTTATGCTATCTCCAAACTTTTTGAGTCTCTAATCAAATGGGAAGATAGATGTACAATACAGATTGATTTATTTTTTCAGATACACTAGTTTGTTATTATTTATAACTCTGCTTATATTTTGCTCAATTGTGCTTATGGTCACTACTTCTTATGGTCACTACATCTTGCTACCTTCTTTAATTTCATCAACATATTGAGTTTATTCACGTGAAAACTGAAAAAACCCATGTAAATCAGGTTTTCCTTTCATCAGTTACTCATCATTGGGTTGACAATTACTCCCACAGATTCTAGGATATAAGATATATTTTTGTTAATTAAAAATATGTTTCTAATAGTGTTTCTTTTTAATAATGTTTTTCAAAAGTTATAAAATAAGTTAATTAATGGAATTAATGGTTCTACGACTGAGTCTAAGATTGGATTGAGTTTAAATATGAGTTCTTAAAAGTTTCAACATTTTCGAGTTTCGAATGCATACAAGTTCACTCCAAAACACACGACTCATTAGACTGTGCTAATTTACTACAAACTTTTATCACATGATCCTCTGTTTCACAATTGTTTCTTACATGTTTCATTTATGTTTCTTACATGTTTCAACTGATTACACCATCATTAAAGATTTACATAACAACAATTCTCTAAAATCATTAGGAAGTGGAGGTAAAATCTCAATGTCATTGTCATCGTCATCACCATTTTGCAGCTTCAACTTAGCATGATTGTGAAGCAGATGACTGAGCCTTGCTTGTTCATTCTCTATCTCGAACGCTTCGACGTCCATAGCCTTCCCAACACTAAAGTGCTCGACATAACAAGCAACAAAAAATCCCACATTCACTACAAAAGAAATAAAAAAAAGATACACAATCAGATAGATAACACAACAAATCAAAAACAATAAAAAAGAACAAATAAATAGAAAATGCATAAAAGCACAAAATAAACATAAAAGAAACAACTTCGAAACAACATCGAAACAAACGAAAAACTTCAAATCACAATATAATAAAAGAACACAGAAAATTGGGTTTAACCTCTGAGTCTTCGCTCGACATTTCATCATCATACGTACCAACTCCGATACTAATCATAATTAATGTTGAATGTCTCAATACTATTAGGATGATAAAATATTGGTGAATTCGTAGGTTGGATGCACGCTATCAGACTCTCCAATAAGTTTATTGGAATTGGCAGTGATGCAAGCAATGCTAACAACAAAATGGCATTGCTACATGTTTTTGGAGTCGCTAGACCTCCATTCCTAGATGATATCTTGAATGTAAAGGTTCAGTTCAAGATGATTTAACATTCAAGATTCCTTTAATTTCCCGTAATGGCTGACTCAAACCATCGACATTAAAAAACGACTAATGAATAGTGCACTAACAGAAATTAAGATTATGGTAACCACATTTCACACAACATTATATATCAAGGCACCTAATCATATGTTTCAGACAATCTTTTGGGCATATTTTACTATGAAACCATCAAATATTGCAATCAAACAAGCTCAATATGTAGAAACATAAAAACTCAATTCAGCAACATTTTCAAGTCAAACGTCCAAAACAAAGGCTATTATAATCAACTATTTTACCTCATTCCATGATTACTTTTGCCCCAACCCCCTTCATCTTCTCGATAATCTTCTCTGCTTCATCATTTGTCACCCCTTTCTTTAACAAAGTTAGCGCTTTCTCCACTAAATCCTCAGCCTCATTCAACCCCAGATCTGTACACGCTCTTACTTCCTTAATAATTTTAATCTTAGCAGCTGCATCGAAACCTCCCTCAAGCTTCAAATCAAACGTCGTCTTCTCCTTCTTCTCCTCTTCCTTCGTCGCAACTGACCCACATTTCCCCTTCGCCCCCGCCATTCCCGGCACAAACCCCATTCCAGGCATGTGGGTATTTTTGTGCGAAGCACAAACAGACAGAAGAAGTGAAGAGGAGAAGAGGAGAAATATGGGAAGAAAAGATTCTGTGCGATTTAGGTCTAAATTAGGGTATTTTTGTCATGGGATGGAGCATGTGGGGTATTTTTGTGATAGGTGGGTATTTTTGTCTTTTTTCTAAAAATCAGGGTATTTTGTGTAATTTCCTCTCTATATATATATATATACTAGAATTCCACCCGTGCGTTGCACGGAGAAAAATACTTTTTTTGGGCATTTAAATTGGTAGAATCTATATAAATAATAAAATATAAAATAAGAAATTAAATTAATTAATCGAATAATAAGTCATAAGACCAAGAGAACAAAGTAATATACTATCAATACAGTTAGGTCATTCAATATGACATATAATGCGAATCTCCATTTTGTAGAAAAAATCAACACACAAATATAAATTAGTATATACATATAGAATTTCATATGGGAATGAAGTAAGTGATAAATTTTGTTGGGTCGTTGTTCACTTCTTTATAGGGTGGAATTAATGAAATATATTTTGTGAAGTTTATTTACTAAACAAAATTAAATAAATAAATAAATTGAAGACATGAGTTTCAAAATTTAACATATCTTTTTTAATTTACATTGAGTTACATGTGTTCTCTATCAACTATCTTTTCGTGTTTTAAATGATAGTAATAGAAGTGCTAGGACAATCTTTTTCATGGATATAATTATATAAATGACATCAGTAATGATTGATTACCAAAAAAAAAATTACAAAAAATAACATGACATATCATTATAAAAACATATAACATGTTTTTCGTAGAACTTAGAATACTATAATGTTAAATATCAGTATTTTATGCAAATTAATTTATACAAAATGTGTGAGTAAAACAACACACACATAGATAAAAGAAAATCTTGGCCAAATTGAATTGAATGAATTATACTATTTCAAAAAATTAAACAAAAACTGAACTATGGACTTGCCCAAGTAAATTTTGTATGGGAAATTCCAGGAAATACTATTCTTTTTGGAAAAATCTCACTATTTATGCTCATCACTTTTTTTAATTTTTTTTACTGTTTTACCCTTCTTCGTATTTTTTCGCCGTGATAATTACATATCTATAGTTTTGTTAGTTTTTCTAAGAATAAGGCTTATTTCCTCCACCACTACATTTATGCTATTTTTCTTACCTGTTCGGATCTGTGGAAAGAAATGATTTTTTTTAAGATCTACTTTCTGATTAAAATCTGGTTCGGTTCTCACATTTTCAATTTTTTATGTTTAAACATATATTTCTCTGTCGACAGAAAAAACTTATAAATTGTTTATTTTCTATTATCACAGATCGAATACTGATTTCAGTCGTTTTTATTATTTGTTTTTGGTTTACTAAAATGATTTTCGTTTTTATTCATCGTTTTTTTTTTGCGAAAATACCATTCGGGATAATATTTTTAAAATTATGTCATTTTTTTATTTACTTATTTTTCTTTACATACTTATATATCCGATTGATTTCATAGGGGAATACTATTTTTTTATTTTAAATATATTTTCATGTCACGGAACTTAAACAAAAAGTAACAATGAAATTCAGATATATAATTTTTCAATAATATCTAGATTATTTCTAGAAATTTTCCATAAGTATCTCATGGAAGTGTAGCTTATCTGCAATTTGTTTTATTCAAAACATAAGTATACGTTTTGAATGTGTGAAAGAAACAAATAACTTCCAGATCAATGATATAATCTTTAACATATAAATTATTTACACACCAAATGAGTCGAATGACTTCTTTTGGGTGCTGATTTAGTCTGTTTTTCCTATTTTTTATGACATGCTTTGGATATTTAGAAATAATTTATACTAAAAAAACCCAAAACTTATATAAAAACAGAAAAAGTGTAAAAGTGTTCATTATAGAAACTGATTTTGAGGACCAAATATTTACATGTTAGGGGAATTACGACTTGCAATATTTTGAGTAGATTATTTTTGGGTTACTTTTATATATTTCAATGCCCTGTATACTATGTTAGAATAAAAAAAAAATCTAATGTGCTTAGATTAAATATCTGGATGACAAAGTTAAATTACATAATTTAGTGCACAATCAAATATACATGAGTTTCTAAAAAAAATCATTAATTTTTATATGATTTAATATATTTTTTAATTCTGTATTAGTTGTAATTTATTTTTTCTCAATTTGCAGCATAGCATAATTGAATTTTAAAAATATGGATGGGAAAGAAAAATAATCTTTCAAACAAAATATTTGCAAAAATAACTTTTAATTTTTTTTTTTAGTTTGTGTGCCACTATAAAGTTTAAATACTTACATTTTTGTATGCCGCGTTTAAAAATTTACAGCATACAAATGATTTTCATAGCTCGTATTTATCGATTTGTTCACACGCTAGATTGTTAAATGCACTATTGGTCCCTATTTTATAATAAGAAAAAGGGATTAAGGAAATGAAATAGAAATCCATTAAGTACTCAGAAGGGAAAACAGAAAATAAATTCATACCTCTGCAGCATGATAAATGCATTCTGAAGTGATACTGGAGTTGTCTCCATTATGCAGGTATGGTATAAACATTAATTAATTGAAGATGCAATTGTCCGCTGCATTTTTGTTGGATTGATATGAGGGATCATTTTGTAGCAATCTCTTGTTCATTTAGATTTGCACTTGTTCATTTAGATTTGATTTTGCAGCTCTCTTGATTTTATTCTATTGCCAACAATGGGTGGGTTTTGAAAAAGGGATTGGAACTATTTATATTTGCTTATAAACGTCAAATTTCAAGCCAATTTTTAGTTGTCCAATGCAACTTCAAATTTAATTAGAGGAGCTATCAGTGCAATTGTGTACATTCCATCGCATTTTACGAATAAATAAGATTTTTTTTTTGTTAAACACGAATAAATAAGATAAATTTTGAAAAGTTAATAATAAGTTTACAGCTTTTCATAATAAGTTTACAGCTTCCCAATGCATCAGCATTTAATTGGAAACAATTTCTATGCAACAAATATTTGAATTTGGTTGAATTATTCTGCGGCCCGAAATACGAAGAGTCCATTCTAAAATATAAAATAAAATAAATGGAAATAAAAATTAGTATATTGTATCTTTTCAAGGCAGACCATGTTTTGTAACTAATAATTATTACTTTCTATTTTTGGCAACTCATTTTTGGTGGGATTTTACCAAAAATAACACTATTCTATTTTTATATATTATATAGATATTAAATCTAATCTTGTTACAATTTAATTTAGATTTATTAATTACTAACAATGCGTAAATACTATTGATGACACTCGAGCCGAGCTGGAAGAAATTGATCCACGTCATCAGTCTGACACATATCCGAGTAGGCGGCCTGCGGGTGACGTCAACGATGATGTACGACGACACATCACGAATTAGGCCCGCCCGCTACCGAGCCCAACCGCTACCGAGCCCAACCACAACACGGTCGCCGAGCCCCGAGCCCCGAGCCCAAATTTCAATATGAAACGCATGCGCGACAGATTCATAGAAGTAATCACTTGCCCATACTTGACACTTTATTGGTATCAGAAACTGCCACATGTCAGAGAATTATGAAGAGAAGTCGACAAGTGGCAAGTTTTGACTGACATGCACAACTATAGAGGGACATGTGTCTTTCTTTAATTATTTTACTAATTAATGAATAGTTAGTGCAAAGATGACTATTGTAAACCCACTTACTCAAAGGGGTATAAAAAGTCGGAAAAAGAGAAAAAAGAGGAAGGACAATTGTAACAAAATTATAAGAAAGACCGACCCCAATATTTCGGCTCGGCAAAATACAAAAAATGCATAATTAGCCAGAAATAAACATACGTTACGCACGTTTTCATTTCCACGTGTTAAATCTTTTACATATTTCTACTTGTTGACCAAAACGCACGTCAACAAATTGGCGCTAGAAGGAGGGCCCGTATTGGTCCAGTCAGAATTCCAAGCACAGGCAAGTTAAGAAAAAACCAGGTAAAATTTAACGTTTGGCTTTTTCATAACGGACAAAATGAGTCACCAGTCGAGAAATGCTCGTTTGACTGAAGAGCAACATCTGAACAACCAAACTGACCAGACGACTAATGGCCAAAATATACCCCAAACGGAGGCAGGGAGCACTACTCTGTTTCCTTTCGCTCAGCTAATTGCCAACCCAATTTTTGTACAACAAATGAACCAACTCATATCACAAACTCTCGCTACCACGAACTCTCAAGCACCCCCTCCACTCCTTGCAAATACTAACCCACTCAACCCACAACTAAATGTTAACATTAATCCTCAAATTCCCGGGCTTCCTCATCACGAAGCCCAAGAAGCCAGTTCAGGTAATGAACGACATGTCCGTCGTGACAGAAGGCGGCAGCGAGAAGATGAGGAGGAGCAAAGTCGTGTAGCAGAATCACTACTGGAACCAACGCGACATCGTCGTGCCCACTCAGTGTTCGCCGGACGACTGGGAGTTGATCCTTTTCTCCCAGCTCGATCGATAAGTTCCCGGCTCAGGTTTCCGATGAGCGGGCAGCGCATGGTCAATCAAGTCCAGGCCCTAGCTCATGGCAGAACAGGATGTAGAAATACACCGCTGCGTCGTCGTCTAAACGAATTGGAAGGCGGTCCTGGATGGCGAACAGCCAAGACCGCCCCAAGTAATGAACTGGCCAGGCTGTTCCGTCGCCATTTTCCCCGGAATTCTGGCGACCCCATTACCGCCAAAGTTGAAAATCCCCAGTCGGTCTCTACAGTGGGAAACCGACCCGACCACTCACGTTCACAAGTACTTAGCATGGATGGAGTCAGAGTCCCAAGTGATGCCATCCTCTCGCAGGCCTTCCCCCTGACTTTGGGCGACCGAGCCCACCGTTGGTTTAGGACCCTACCACAGGGATCCATTCAGGCTTGGGGGGATTTGGCCTCCGCTTTTACGACGCATTTCTTAACGTCCAAAGTCCGAGCCGCACCTAAGGACTCCCTCGTGAACATCAAACAAGGGAAGGACGAGCCCCTGAAAAGCTATATTTCTCGGTTCAACAAACAAGTTCGAGAGATGGAACCGGTGTCGGATGACGCCATTTTAATCGCAGCCATGGCGGGACTGGCTCCCGAAACATGGTTTAATTACTCCATCCACGAATCAGGGGCGACCTCGTACCAGGAATTTCTGGTCCGCGCAGAACGCCATATTTGCGCGGAAGAAGCCATGGCAAGTAACCGCCCCGAGCATCGACAAGGGGGCGTAAGAAAGGACGGAAGGAAAGAACCAGTAGTTGGGCCGGGGTCAGGATTCCGACCGTTCTCGGAAAACCCGACCACCGGATTTAGGGCTCGCCAAGAGGCGAGAGCCGAAGTCGCCGCGCTAAGGAGTACTTTGACCCACACTCCATCAGCCATATGGAATGAAGTACAGGGTCTGAATTTGTTGCCTCCAGCTCGGCCTCTGAAAATTGAGCCGTCAAAATTAGATTCACGTCGATTCTGTGCCTATCATAAATCGATAGGTCACGATACTGACGAGTGCCGAGATCTAATTAGGGAAATTATGCGGGTTGTTCGGCAGGGCGGTCTTAAAAGGAAAGCTCTCCTGCCGCCGCCCCCAGCTGAAAACCAGGGGAGGGAGATCCTCATGATGTCAAGTGTCAGTCGAATTAATACTAACACAGCCGAGGATAGCCGCTCCAATAGAAAAAGGAAAGCTGATGTTAGACATGCAACCAACGCCGAAAGACAAGTTCGGGTGGCGGAAATTAAGGAAGGCCAACCCACCGGCCACTTTGTGTTCTCGGATGCGGATGCCGACCAGGTGGTCCATCCTCATTCTGACCCCCTGGTCGTTACTGCACCGATCTTGGGTATTCCGGTCCACAGAATTTTGATTGACACCGGAAGCTATTCGTCAGTCATTTATGTCAGAGCATTTCGAAGATTGAACGTGGACGATAGTTATATCCGTCCATGCAACGATAGCATTCTGGGATTTGGAGGAGGAAAAATAGTCCCGCTCGGAGAAGTTGACTTGCCCATCCAAATGGGACAAGGTTTGCATAAACGGACTGTCATGACAACATTCAAAATAATCAATGCCGATTCGAGTACAATGCTATCATTGGGAGGCCATTGCTTTATCATATAAAAGCAAATGTTTCAATATATCACTTTTGTATAAAATTCCCAACGCCTCGATGGCGAAGCTATACACAAAGGGAATCAAAGGGAGTCACGAGTGCTCTCTTAAACTCCGACCGGTTGAGATTAACGTGGTGGAACAAGGACAAACCAAAGAAACCACACGAAATAATCCCCCCCAGGAGGAGTCCGAGCGGAAAGTGGTGATCGTTCGGAAAATGATCCAGTGTCGTCGGCCCGGGAAGGAGCCAATGATGGAAGAAGGCGAGCCAAATCGAGAATGAGCCGGCCGAAGACGAATTACCCCCGCAAATCAAGGAGGGGCAAAGCAAGAAAAGAAAACGAGCGGAACCGAGAGAACAGGTTGATACAATCAATGCCGGTAGGCCAGCGGCGCGCAACTACGTATTGGTCATGATCTCCCGAAACCATATCGAAGCGAGTTGATCGAGTTTTTGGGAAATAATCTTGACGCGTCTTCGCATGGACTCACGCAGACATGCCCGAATTGACCCCAAGTATGCGTGCCACCGCCTCAATATTGATCTAACGCTTCGCCCAATCATCCGAGAAAAGGCGCAAACTCGCCCCGATAGACAGCAAAGACTCGAGATCGAGGTTAACAAGCTATTAGACAATCAATTTATCCGGAAGCCCTCTATCCCGGGGTCGCCAATCTGTTTTGGTAAAGAAAAGCAACGGCCAGTGGCGCCTGTGCGTGGATTTTACCGACCTCAACAAAGCATGCCCTAAGACGCTTATCCATTGCCAAATATCGATTACATGGTGGATGCCACGGCAGACACGAATGATGAGCTTCATGGATGCATACTCGGGTTACAACCAAATACGGATGCACCCGGAAGATGAAGAAAATACCTCATTCTTCTCTGCTCGGGGAATTCAATGCATATTTCTAGAAATGCTTCAGATTGATGGACATCTCATTACAAGTCAAGCAATAGGTTCATATTTTACTTTAGGGAGATGGTCTTCAACAAGTCCGATAATTGAATGCGCTTCAAAATCTAACCCAATGATAGACCCCCACAATACACATTGGCTTATGCCTTAATTAGTTGTTCTAGTAGAAAAAGTTAGGACAATGGAATAGATAATCAGGAATCAATACTCCACTTACATATGCAATAACTACGTAAGTTACTTATCATGAAGAAGATGATCATTTATTCATCTCCGGTTCGTTTGGCATTTGTGAAAAGGGTGGAAAATGTCCCTATTCAGCCTTAATTTTTCGTTTGGGAATTTTTTGGTTGGCCATGTACAAGTGTTGAAGCCCGGTATATTTTCATAGTTTCATATGATAATTAATTTGAGAATTGGGGGTGTTATAATCAGCGGCGAACGCAGGATTTTAACTTTTGGGGGGGGGGGCGAAAAATGGATCGAGTTTATAAATTTAAACAATGAAAAAAATACTCATATATTAACCATAATTAATGGGTTTTTAACTTTTTATATTGTAAAAGACAACTATTTGAAGTTTTTATCAAAATTTTGGGAGGGCAAAGTCATCTATTTTAACTAATTTTTTTTTTTTTGAAAATTTTAGGTGGGGAAAATAAAAATTTGGAAAATTTTGAGGGGGCTGGGCAATAGCCCCCCCTAGGTCCGCCACTGGTTATAATTATATTATACCATCTTATCCCTTCCTATGAAATGTCAACCTTGCCCCTAAAATAGATGGAATTAGTTACAGAAATACATGTTGGTGGACAACAAAAACTTCACATTATTTTTTAGGTTTATAAAAAATACAGCCAATTTGTTGGGTTTTGGGGATGAAAGATACATGTTAGTTTTCGAAAAATACAATGGGAAATATTAATAACAAAATTAGGATAATAAACTCCTCATCAGTCATACATATTCATAAGTTAACCTACTTACATTTTTTAGAAAATTAGGCATAATCAATCAAAACAAAACATGAAAAATAATCCAGTTTTTTTATCCAACCCAACATCGAGGGTTTGCTAAACTCACGATCATCACAAAATTTGTACAATAAGTTTGTCACTCCATAAAATCTAGTTTTCAAACATCAAAATACAATGAAATTGCGATGAACCCAATATTCAAATTAAAAACAAAGATTTACGAATCATATTGAGGCTACGGATTCATAGCTCGACATACACCCTATTCAAAAAAGCCCAAATTGATTTTTTGTGGCTTCGAAGTGTTACCTCAAATTGTTCAATTCAAGTATGTATGTACTATTTATTTCAATGATACAAGCCCAACCGTGTTCTCCAAAGAAGACCAAGGTTGGAACCGTCATTGCACGATCTCAATTTGGACGAGTGACACCATTTGGACAGAAAGATAAATGTCGAATTCATGATCATCTCTACTGAAGAAACAAAAGTTGTTGGGTTATTGTATTAGAGAGCATATTAGTAATTTCATGAAATTATCCAATATAATCAAAAATCTCAGACAAAGGCTGTAAAAAAAGGATTCATTTCTATCTCAAATCCCAACCATAAAATTAAACCATACAATATAATCAATGAACAGTGCTACCATTGCTAATCCTAATTTCTTATATATCTAATCCCATCAATAATGCCAAACGAGTCGCTCTTGTATTAATCAGGACCTCAGTCGTAAGATAATAGTTAATGTGCACAACATTTCAATATATAATTAAAGAATTATTTAACCATTTCAGAAAATTGAAAACTTATTGTTATATTGTCTTGCTCTTATTGTCTTCAATATCTTTGATTCATTTCTATCCCAAATCCCAACCATAAAATTAAACCATACAATATAATCAATGAACAGTGCTACCATAGCAAATCCTAATTTCTTATATATCTAATCCCATCAATAATGCCAAACGAGTCGCTCTTGTATTAATCAGGACCCCAGTCGTAAGATAATAGTTAATGTGCACAACATTACAATATATAATCAAAGAATTATTTAACCATTTCAGAAAATTGAAAACTTATTGTTATATTGTCTTGCTCTTATTGTCTTCAATATCTTTGAACATTTCTATCATTGTTGATTTTGACGACTGTGAATTGACATGTCGAGCTAACTGTTCTTGCACAACATTTGCCTGTGAGGTATTGGGGTGCCAACTTCTCTATGGAAGCCAAAATATTTTTTTCAACAGCATTGGTGGAGGTGATTTTTTTCGTGTTTGCAAGCAATGCAATAATCCAGCAGCAGGGTAAGCTTTTAATTTAGCAACTGTGGTCCAAGTGATAACTTATAATGTCATTTTGAATTAAATCTGATTTTTAACAACTCCTATATTTGTCTTAATATAAAAGTGACTAAGCTGCTATGTACCGCGCACATTAGTAAAATAAAAATATATTCCAGTGAAGTATATTATGACAGTGACTAGCACTTCAAGTTGTGTTGGGAGGATAAAAAGTGTTTTTAATATCTTGTGATAAATTATTGAGCTAAATTGTCAAATGGACATTTATTTGCTCTCATTATAACCAAAGTCAACAAAAATTAATCTAATTGGTACCTTCTTCCTAGTTAATAAATAAATGATGCAATAGTAGTGCGCTTGTTTTTTCTTAGGTGGTAAGAAAAGGATGTTGGAAATAATATTTCTCATAAGCTCAATAACTCTAGTGGTTTCAACAATTTTAGTCATGTATCCGACTTCATGCTACATATGAATCTAAACAGAAATTATTGGATTGGAAAACACAAATTAATATTATTGAAGGAAGTGGTCAGGATATCATGAATCTAAAGGACAAGTGAAGGTGCACTATATGTTCATTATGCCGCTTTTGGGTGCAGGGTACAACAACAAATTGCCCCACTATGTCTGATGTAGTTATCATGATTAGAAATTAATGTAGCTTCTCTTCCTCAGCCTAAGGAACCTGCATTTTTCAGTGTTAGGAGTAAAAGTACTTACCTAATCTACCGCAAGTGTACGATTGTCAAGTTTTTATATAGTTTGATGAGTAGGGTTGCCGTATCCCAAGAAATGTGTATTAAGTACCAAATATAAATTACCTATGCTATATTTGATTGATCAATAGTAAATGGATTTGTGGATTTATAGCTAACAATAATTAAATGTAAATGAAAAACACAAACATCTAAATCTACGGGAGAATTATTCTAGAGGTTGATTTCATTAAGTTATCACTTATGTTTGATAATCTATTTATCAATAACAAGTAATGGTTTATAAGTACTTGAAATTCCCAATTTAATCAACTTTCTCTCTCGAGTGTCTAGTGATTTTAAATTATAAAACTAAATTTTGACATCTCTATAAAAATCTCAAGAATTATAATTCTAAATAGAACAATTGAATTTCTATAACAACTTCAAAGGATTTATAAATCTCTCGATTATATAATTTTCTATGTTATGTTATTCTTGATCTAGTATTAAATCCCTTCTCTTGAATGTTTGATTAATGATGAGTGTAAAATATACGTCTATTTGAGGGCTTAAAATGATATATATTTGATGCATTTGCACGTATATTCAGTGTGTTTTGGTTGGTTCCTTTGTTGGGCGTGATACTGCGTATTCTTGTAACTGCTTACAGGAAATAGAGCTAAATTGGATAAAAAGAGATATCATGTTCTAAAGTATAGGTCAAGAGCTAATATAAGAGCAAATATGGGAATGAGAGAAGCATGGACGATCGAACAAAATGGAATTTCCTTAAAAAACGTCCAAATGCGCTAATAGTTTCCGACACTGGCAGGGTTTAGTATTTTGGCCATAACTCTCTCTACAAAATTGCTATTGAGGTAATTCAAGTACCTATGGAAATCTACGAGAAAGGTCTACAACATTCATGCAGACCTTAGGAGCTAATTCGGACAATAACATGGTCAACAACACGTCACACGGCCGGACCATGTAGTATCACACGACCGTGTGAAAATGCCGGTGTGGAATGATACAACCGTGTGAAAAAGGGACGAAAATGGGACGGAACCAGGGCCACACGACCTGACCCGACCGTGAGACCACACGGGCGTGTGGGAAAGGGCTGAAATCCACACAACCGTGTGGTTCCACACGGCCCGGCCGTGTGGAACTCTGCCAGACACGTTTTTTTGGAGTTTTTCTCCCTGTCAAATTCTACAAGTGACCTCTCCAAGCATCTACATAAAGGGGATCAAGTCTTGCACGAAAAATCATCACTCTCTACATAGAAAACACATCAAATAACACAAGAACGAAGGAATCGAGGAGCTTCTGAGACCAAAAGGCTAGGTCACGAAGAACACCACAAGGCTTTCGCATCTAGGGAGCACAGGAGCTTCGAGGGCTTGGAAGGAGAATCCATCCTGACAAGAAGGGGTTTTATTTCTATGTCTAAGAACTCATGTCTGTGCTTATATGGTGTCATAATATTGATTTGGATTTATCTATGAGTTTATAATCAATGTTTGACATATTTTTCGGATCTTAGGGGCATAATCAAAACTGTGGATTTGTATTAAATATGATTATTTGTTTTCTTAATTAATTCATGCGTTCTATTTTATGAATTCAAGTGCTTATCATTTAATTGCTTTTTATCTGATCAATAATTAGCATGTCATATTTGTTATTGCAAAATTTCGGACGATGAGCTCTAACAAAGAGAGAAATCGAATTCAGACATGAAACATGTGTGACAGGCGTATTTGTGGGGAGTCATTCAAATCACAAATTTTTTTGGAGTTAATAAGAATTGTAACGTTCTGACCAGACTTCAATTGTTATTAATCAACTGTTTACGCACCACCTGACCAGGGGAGTAAATGAATTTAGGAATTAAACCCATAGAATTGCATGAATTGGTTTTTAAAACTTTATTCGCATTTAATATTGAAGAAGCATGTTGAGATTATGTGCCTAAGGTTGCTCCTAAAGATGTTGAAAATACTTGTGAGGTTCACAAATTTAGTTTATTTATTTTTTCTTTATTTTCGATTTTAGTTGTTAAATTACTTGATTTTCGGTCGTTTCAATAAAATTGGAATACGATGTTATTATAGCCTAAGTGTTTCGAGCTTCGATCCCTGGGAATACGACCTTGCTTGCCATTATCCTATAAACTACATTGTACACTTGCAGTTCTATGAACCAAAACAATTTTTGGCGAACAATTAACACATCAAGCACCAAATATTAATGATCAAGTAGTCAAGATGTAATTAATACAAATAAAACATGAAATGTATGAAATAAAATAGATCCACAAATCAAACACAAGATCAAACAAGTTTACATCAAGCCCCTAGAATATCTAATTAATCCATCAAAGAGTTCACATAAGTAATTTGATACATATGAAGAAATATAGGAATTATGCTAGAAATAAAGAGAAGAAGAAGGACGTGTTTGATAAATGGTTTTATCATGATTTTGATGATTTTGTTTTTATACCAAAACAATGCTTTTAAAGGTTGTCCAAATATCTTCTAAATGATTTAAAATGGTTTTAATATTTTCCGGAATATTTGCTCAAGTTTATTTTCGACAATATTGGACAACACATTTAATGATTTTATGTCAATGGGTTTTTACATCGAAACTATATTTCTAAATGTTGTCCTAATACTCCCGATTGGTCTAAAATGCTTTTACTATTTTTCGGAGTATTTATTGGAATTTATATCGGACAACACTTTTTGTGTTAATGTGTTATTTCATCAAAACCATATTTCTAATGTTGTCCTAAATACTCCCGATCGGTTTACAATGTTTTTAAGAAATTTTCGGAGTATTTCTTGAGGTTTATTTTCGACAAAAATCGGACAACATTTCATTTAGGAGGTCGACCGGTTGACCAAAGAGGCGACCGGTACCTGGGAACAAGTTCCGTGATACAGAAAACTTGAAACCCACAAAAATGGTCAGGGTGACCGGTCCCCATAGGGGGCGACCGGTCGCACCCCAGGGAGACCCGTTGAGCCCCCCAAGGACCGATCCCCCTGATGAATTTTTCTGTGTAATCTCTTTTCTGTTTTAACGCGCGACCGATCGCCCTATGTTTTGACAGCAAAATTCTGACCGTTTGACAGCAGACAACATTTCCTTAAATCATGGAGTTGATTTCTAACAGCTCTTTTCTTCAATTGTCTTGCAATTTTTTACAGAATTCAAGTCCCCAAGATGAGCCTATCATGTACAAGACATCTCCTATAAATAGACGAAGATTTGAAGCACAACAATAAGAGAGAACAACACAACACAATAAGATATTCTCAAGCAAACACTTGGTCTTATATTGTCATTATTCTTGTTGTAATTTGCCTAGCTTCACTTTCATATTCTTGAGGTCTAGGTGTTAGGTGTGAGAAGATTGTGGTAGGTGTTAGGTGTGAGAAGATTGTGGTAATCTTCTTGTTGAGGTGTTGAAGAATTTGGTATTCTTCAAGGTTGAAGATTGTGGTAATCTTCACAAGGTGCCGTTGGAGATTGTGGTAATCTTCAAGAGAGATTGTGGTAATCTCAAAGGTGGTGTTGAAGAAGAGTGTGGTGCTCTTCAAGGTGTTGTTGTAAGTTGGTGTTGTATTAATTTTGGTAATTAATAAATTTATTTTTCTTTTTGAAATCCATCCCGAATATACTGGGGTGGTAAAGGATTAGGCCCTAGGTGGGTTGAACCTCTATAAATCGACGTGTGTTGTTTACATTCCGCACCTTCTATATTGTCTTGGCTTGTTTTGTTCGAAAAAAGGGTATAATCGAAAAGATAGAGATAATCTATTCACCCCCCTCTAGATTATCGTAGCCGCTTGAACTTACAGGAAGAACTTATATTTGATGATTTGATCGGTAATTCTCCAAGAATTTGTTGAAGAATTAATTTAGTTCCCTTCCTGTTCCGCTGCGTTCACTCCAACTTAATTCCATCTCTTAATATTTTATGTATCAAGATTCCTCCCAAGTCTCTCGATCTCTTGTTGCTTAAAACTCATGAATATTTATAGCAGAAGGCTTCATCTTTTTCTTCCATTCTTTTCTTCTATCGTTTGGACATTTCTGTTGTCCATTATCAAATGTTTTCTATTAACTTTCTCTTTTGATGTGTACTATTGTGTCTTCTTCTTCTCTTTCGGCTGGATAATATTTCTCTGGTGTAATCTCGTTGTGTAAAGTTGAATTATTGTGAAGGATGTTTGGTAGGTACTACGGCATGCATTGGATGTATCACGGTAGAAAGCAAATGAAATTTGGGTTGAACTGCGGTACAAAGACATTGCACCATGGTACACAATGAAAATTACATTGCTTGTACGCGGTACAAGTGTTAAATGAATTGTGTACCGCGGTACACATCACGTGTACTGCCTGCGGTACTTGTTTCAAAATTGTTTCTTGATTTCTTCTTCAGTTCTTATCTCGGTGTGGCTCATTTTTCACCATTTTTCGTATTTTTCTTGATTTTTTGATACCTGCTACCTATTAAAACTTGATATACAACTTCAACAATAATTTTGGCTCAATCTATTCGAAAACAACACACTTTATAAGTCAAGGATACCTAGTTTGTTGGTAAAAATCCAACTTAACAAATAACCCCAAACTTGAATTGTTGCTTGTCCTCAAGCAAACTAAAAAACACTGCAACAAAGAAAAACTGTTTGAGTTTTACAAGTGATTTCAATGCCTCAGGAAATTTCAAATATTACATGACTTAAGAAATTTGAAAAAATGTAATTATGCTCACTTGTCAATTAAGCATGCGAGTTCACCTCAATTTCGTGACTTCATATGTGAATGCAATCGGCGTCTCAATTCTATTTTCGTTGCTTAAATAACTAGTCAAATATTTTCCTATGATCCCTTTTTTAACTTCTTGGATAATTCTAACATCAATCTCCACATTGTATGCAATAAAAGTATAAGAATCAATAGGACTTTCATGGGTTGTAATGTAAGCTGGGGTTGAAGATATAAAAATATAGGATAAGTGGCTATAATTCACCCAACCATATATAGGAACGACCAATTTCAAGGATTTGTAAATATTTTTCCTTCTTGTCCCAATTTTTGTATTTTATATATTTCTCATGGACAACCTTCGTCTATAAAAAAAATATTCCCATCTTGACTCCAAATATCTCGTTTGTATGAATTTCATATGTATGGGTGCAACAAGGTTATCTTTGGGGGATTTTCTCATTTTTGGCTTGAATATACAGTAAGTTGTCAACGAAAAAGTTTTACTAAGCTTAAAAGGGGATACTAGAGAAAAATTTATTTTGGTAGACTATATAGGCTTTAACTTTTTAAAAAATGGCCTAAATCATTTTCCTAATGTTATATCACTTAACAAAATTGTTTTGACTAATATTCAAACATATCCTTGAGTTATAGGGATCATTTAGTTTATATTTTGAAAACTATTTATTTCAGAAACTTATTAAAATTGATTGAAAGATTGTGTAAAATAATTAAGTCACAATTACAAGATTTATCACTTGCCTCTTTTATTTTTTTAACAATTAAACACATCACACTTAGATAATTCATCAAATCATGCGAATTCAAAATCAATAACATCATAGGCTACATAAATGTACTCAAAAGTTATTATGATGCAAGAAATGAAAAGGTACTACTACCCCCTCCCCCAACTTAAAATATGCATTCACCTCAATATATGAATGATAAGCAAAAAAGGTTTAAGGTCAATAAAACTTCCTGAAAATCCATCAACCAGCTAGTTCATTGTCCTCAGTGAAGTTGGTGGAGTAAGTGGATTGAATGTCATCAATCTCCGGTAGGCGATAAAGAAACCGAATCGAGTTTCGCCAGAAAATCTATCTTGCATCTACACAACTTAACCAGAGTGTGTTGTTCAGGTATCCTTGGTATTTTCATTTTCTCTATGTGATCTTGGAGGTAATTGGTATAGAGCTCGTAGACGAAAGAAGATGCAGCCAGAGCAGGTTGCATGACAAAGCTCATCCATTGACATTCGTGGAGCATGTCGAGTAATTCCCCGTCTTCGGGAGACAATGAAAACCCATGTTCTGGCATAATAGAATGAGGTTTTACTCATTCAAGAATTAGACGGTGGGTCGCCATTCTTTGTTGGTTGACATTCGACTCCAGGGAATTGGAAGTGAAAGTCCAGTGGTGTGATTAAGATACACCTTCTTGATTTGTGTGAGCCGTCCAAAAAAGTTAGAGCCTAAAGAAGACGAAAAGTAAAATCCACAATTAAACAATTCATAAGACAATTCGTATAATTTTCCCTTTTAAACATTGAATTATCATTCAAAAACACGTGAAATTTGGTCAAATTGCATCCAAATATATCATTGAGTATTGTCATGTGAAATGGCATGCAATTGAATAAAAATTAGTAAAAATTTTCACGGAAGCATTTTATCGAACATCTTGTGTGTACCAATTTAGATAATGTAAAATCATGGGATTTTAATATGTTTAAGCCCCAAAATTTCACAACCAAGAAAATACACAATCATATTAGGCATAAATTAACACAATTCACCAATCACAATAAGCAATTATAGCACAAAATAGTGAAAAATTGATAGTTTCTAACCTAGGGTTCATATGCTTCAAAGATGAATTTTTTATTAATTCACATGAATTTTGAGTGAAATAGGAAAAGGAATTATCTTATAAAGTGTTTAATCCAAGAAGAACGTGAAAAATTTGAGCCGGATTAATTTTGGAATTTTGAAAAAAATCATACGAAGGAATAGGGAATGAAGTTTGCACAAGAGATAAGAGAAAATGAGGACCGCGGTACACACCAAGTGTTAAATGAATTGTATACCATGGTACACATCACTTGTACCACGGTACAAGTGACAAATGAATGGTGTACCTCGGTACAGGGTTGTTTCCAGAACTGTTTCTTGATTTCTTCTTCAGTTCTTATCTCGGTGTGACTCATTTTTCACAATTTGTTCCTCCGTCTGTTGATTCTTTGATACCTTGCTACCTATTACAACTCGATATATAACTTCAACAATAATTTTGGCTCAATCTACTAAAAAACAATACAATTTCTAAGTCTAGAATACCTAATTTGTTGGTAAAAAATCTAACTTAACATTCAGCTAACAATGTACAGCTGATGTTTCCACTCCTTCTCAATACCCATTCAAAATAGAAGTAGGGGCAGAAGCACACGACTTAATAGGAGAGGAAAGAGCTGGAGATAAAGTCCCAATAGCGTAAGCAACCACTTCCCCAGATAAAGACATCTACTTAGCCTTTTTTATTGACTCGAATGGACCTCCTTGGAACGAAACTTCAAAGAAAATAGGTTATTTTCTCATATAGGGAAAGTTTAAGTATTTCATTCCGCCAGATGTTACAATAATGTACTTGGCTGAAGTTGTATTTGTTATTAACCGATTGCAGAATGTTGAAATAATATTAGTATAGATTCTAGAGTCCATAGTTATATCAAAAATCTTGTTGTATTAGATACTGCATGGGTTCAAGAGGATTACACAAAAGTTTCAGGTTGGAAAATATGCAAAACTCCAAAATTAGTCCTGTAACTAATGACGATGATAAAATTGCATCCTATTTTGTGTAGGTCCCAAGGGGTGTTAGTGTTAAGTCTAGAGGGAGGGGGTTGAATGGACTTAACCAATTTTCGATTTTTGATCTTAAATAAGAGTTTTAACGCAAGCAGCCAAGGCCTTGAGGGACAACTTAGTTCAACCTTAACAGTAGAGTTAACCATTCAATAGACTCGATTGTGCAGTTGATAGAGTAACTTAGCTGAGTGGAGTGAGCTCTTTTAATATTACAACTAGCTTGGTTTTATAGCGGAAGTCTTACACCCTTAAGTTGAGATATTTTTTCAACACTTGTTTTAGGTAAGTTATTATCAGTTGACTTAGCAAATTTATCAATCAACAAATATAAATGTGCAAGAAATAAATGTGCTGAAAGTAAATACACACAAAGCAATTTTATAGTGGTTCGAGGATGGGATAATTCCTTTACTCCACTCTTGTCCAACTCCTGGAGGTAATCCACTAATGCAACAACAAGCTACAAAAAGGATGAACAGTCTGAGTAAGCATTGATCACACAACCGGTTTCATTCCCGAGTCGACTCTTCACAAGACAAATTGTCTCGCTACTTGACTCCTTCCTTCAATTCTTAGATTTGATCATGAAGCCCTCCAACGAATCCAAAGCCTGGTTTTAACTTGAACCTTACTGCACTTCCTTCAATCTTGGATGTGCAGACCCCTTTGTCTTTCAACAAGTTTCCTATTCAACAGCTTTGAAGCTTTTCTTTCCTTCACTGAAAGTGTTGGTCAGATATACTTCAGAATTTTAGGCTTGAGGATTGAGTGTACTGCTTGAGAGTATTTTTCTTGCTTTCTTTGCTCAGATAATCTCTTGTGTCTTGTGTGTGTTCTCTCTCAAATAAATTCCTCAGTCTTTTATAGTGGCAGTTCAAAAATGTATCCGTTGAAGAGATAAATGCATTTTCAAACTCCACTTCATGGTCGTTGGCTTGTCATGTTGAGCAACAAATGATGTTAACCCAACCTTGGTTTAATGCTCTGCAGGTTTTCTTGTAACACTGCAAATGTTCAGGAATACCCATTGGTTTCTAGCCTTTTGCACTCTTTCTGCAAAACAGCTTTAAGGTTGCATTCTGTCTTCTTTCCTCTTTCAGTAACATTTTGACTTTACTTATCAACGGACATCTTCAGCTTTCTTGAGTCCATTTTGCTGTTGAACCCCTTTGTTAGTCTTCTCCAAACATCTGGGAGTGACTTAGCTGTCGGTCTGCTAACTGAGAGAGCTTTTTGGTACTTGACTGAAACTTCTCTTCGATACTCAGCTGCAACACATCTGTTTATTCACTTTGTCCTTCAGTCAACTTCTGTAATCTTCAACTTGGCTGCTTTGACTTAGCTCATAGATCCTATCTATTACATAGTTGAATTTACAACAGAAAATGGGGTGCCAACTTCCTGATCTAAGTTTTACATAGCATCATCAAAATCTATACAATAAATTTCCCAACAATTTTTCCATTTTTGATGATGCCAAAATATAATAAAGTAACAGTGTAAAAAGTGCTTAGTAAAGGAATGATTGTTAAAATGTGTCGTTTTATTGATCACATCATTCTGCAATTTACAAAGTTTTACAATGTACATAAAGAATACAAAGTACTTACATTTTCTTTTGTGTATTTACAACCATGTAAAAATACAACAAAATATTTTGCAGCAACCTTCATCGACTCTGCTGTTTCCTTCTCCTTTCTTCTTCTTCTACTTCTTCTTCTTCTTCTTCTTCTTCTTTCCTCCTCCTATCTTCAGCCTCCTTCCTCTTCTTCTTCTCATAATTCCTCTTCTGAGCCTGATTTTTCCTCCTTCTCTCTTCATACTCTCTGTCTTGCCTAGCGTTGTCTTCTTCATATTTCCTTGCAAGTTCTTCATTACGCCTGGCAGCTTCTCTATTTTCCAATTCTCTAAGGCCCAACCAGTATAATCGATCCTCTTTGAGGAAATTTACATATAATGTGTCCTTGGGTCTTATAGGTGGAGTATCTCTACCTCTTCCACCAAACCTTTCTCTCCCTCGACCAAAATCAGCTCCTCTGGGAACTTGTTGACTGGGCTGAGCCCTTGAAGACAGCTGACTGCTAGACTGAGTGTGCTGCCTCTCGGCTATTTGAATAACTTCCAAACCTTTTTTCTAGTACAATTCCCACGCACCTTCAAGATTCAAACCTTAAAATAACCTTCCTACTTGAGAGTTTCAAACTCCTCAAGTGACCTTGGCTTAGAGCCTGCTTGGGGAACGGATCCTTCAGTTGAGTCTGGGAGCTTCACTGCTGGCGGACCTGGGAGCTTTCCTGCTAGAGGCCCTTTGAAATTAGCTTTCAAATCTTCTATCATGTCGTGCTACTTTCTTCAAGCTCTTCAATTGCAGCTCGAGATTTTTGGAGTGCCAATTCAGTTTTTTCATCAGCTGACAACTCCATCAGCAGCTGAGAGTGGAGAGAGCTGGTAGATGAGTCAGTTTGAGATTTTAGCACAATTTTCAAGGGGTTGGGGGTCGTCTTTGAGGATTCTTCCCCCTTACTTCCACTTTATTCCCTATTTTGGCATCATCAGTACCAACTGTAGGAATATGAGGAGTCTGATGGAGTAGACAGTTGAGTTTATCATGAGTGACTGAGTGTGCTGCCTTTTGTTTGGATCTTGAGATCTGCATCTCTGCCTTCATTGCAATCATCTTAGCACGCAGAGTGTTTTCCATATTCTGAGATCTTGCTTGAATTGAAGTCTGAGAAACTCCAAGTCATTCATGTGTGTCCTCTCCATCCTATTGATATTGCCTCGCTGTCTCTGCTGGAACTGGGCTTGTTCACCACACCAACTCACCAATTTTGCAAAAAGTGACTTGAAGTAGTTAACTTGCTCCCATCGAAGTGCTTTTGTCTGCATTGTCCATTCACGAATTCTCAAAAGTGCTACTCGGATCTCTCTTGATATCATGGCATCATGGTTGTCAAGCCTCTGGTTGAGTGCAGCGAAACTATGCTCCATGACCCCCATCTCAGCACACATTACTTTAAAGGCTTTTCTGAAATCAGTTGCCTCAGGTGATTGATCCTCTAGTAGAACAGAATCAAAGTCGAATCCAAAGGAACCATTCTCAAGTCATCTGGAGTTTGGAATTCTTCCTGACTTATATTTACCTTGTAATAAACACGTTCTTCAGTAGATTTTTCTTCCAGTGGAATTTCCCCGATAAAAACTCTTCTGCATACAGGCCAGTAGGGACTGAAGAGGGTCCCACTCCTCCTTCAGGAGCCCTTCCCTTAGTTCCCTGGCTTCCAGCTTTAGGTGCCTCAGCTATGTGAGCTTCACTAGCGGACGCAGCTGTGGGAGCCTGCTGAGCTGACTGGGCCTCAGCTGTCTTACAACTTCGTTGGCTCCAATGTTAACTTCCTTTTGAGTAGAAATAGCCTCAGTCGCCTCAGCAACATCACGGGTTGGTGATGGCACCAATAGGGATGGGCCATCAACTAAGATAAACTTTGAAGAAGGAACTTTAGCACGATCCTCCTTTATCTTTGCCTCTAGTTCCTTCTCAGCTGGAACAATGGGGGTTGCACATCATCATCGGAGTCATACAATGCTTCGATCTCTTCCAAATTAGTAGACTTTGATGCTGGCATAGTAGGAACATGCAATTTCCCTTTTTCTTGTACGACACCCCTGGAAGTCTCAACCTCCTGGAGGCCTTCAACTATCTTAGCAGCAGTCTCAACCGCTGCAGGGCCTTCAATATTTCCTTCTGCAGACTTAGCTGCATTAGGGTCTTCGACAATGGCATCTTTCAAGGTCTCAACCTCTTGGATTGCACTTTAATGACCAACAGTCTCAACTGTCGTGGTCCTTGATCCATCTCGTGCCTCAGCTGTTTGAGAAGCTTCATTGGCCTTCAATGCAGTTGGAACCTCAGCTGAGACAGTCTCAACTGTCAAAGCATCGTTAGTCCCACTCTGCTGTTCTTTTTAAGCCTAACCTTTGCCTCCTAACTTTTATTTATTAAAGTCTCCTACAACCTCATCCGACCCGACTGTAGTGTGTTCAACTTTTCCCTCAGCTGGCTCACCAGCTGAATCACGAACAACATGGTCAGTTGGCACTTGAGACTTGGTTGTTTTCTTTGAGTGTTTAGCCGTTTGGGTAGTAGTCTCAACAAGTTCAACATGGCGTGGCTCAGTTGAGTTGCCCTCCTTCCCAACTTCATCCCCAGCCTCCATGGATAGTCCCTCCGAGTGAGCTGGTGAGGTTGTTGCTTCGATTGTCCTCACCATGTCTATAATCGCTGGGGTTGGAGAAATGGGAATGGATGATTCTCCAGGACCCTTGAGCAAGGATTGCTCATGCATCACTAGGGACTCTTTTACTACCTGTTTCAGCTGAGCCTTCTCCATAAGATCAGCTGCATCGATGATCTCCACGTCGCTGCTGCTTGAGTCTGCTGGCTTACCAACTGACTTCCCTTTTACTGCCCTCAGCTTCTTAGCATCTTTCTTTTCGTACAAAAGGGCTGTACAGAAGCCAGATTCAAGATCAATGTAAACAGTGATGTTGTCCAAAAGTCTTAGGAGATATCCCTCATCTTCAATAATCTCGGGCCTTTCGAATTGAACATGGCACTCAGCTTCCAAGCTCTCCATTCACGTAGCCTTATCTCGATGTCTGGATATGCTGGGGATTATGGACGAACTTCATCATCATCTTCTTCTTGAATAGGCTCTCCAATAGCCTTTTCCACCTCAGCAGCAACAACATCAATCTGAGGTATGACAACTGAATTATATTTGATTATATCAGCTGTGTCTTTTTCAGGAACAACGGAGCTGTTTTGAGCTTCTTCAGATGTAGACTTATCAGTTGTGTCTTGTTAAAATGTATGTGGAAGGGCAACTTCTTGAGTTTCTTCAGTAGTGCTTTGCTCACCATCGCCATCCTTTGATTTCTGCTGCTCAGAGATGGCAGTTGTCTCGGTCTCAACTATGGCGGATACAACTGGTTCAGTAGTGATACTTGTAAAATATACATTCTTTTGGGGGCTTAAAATGATATATAATTGATACATTTGCATGTATATTAGTGTGTTTTTACTTGGTTTCCTTAGAAAGGCATAATACTGCATATTCTTGTAACTTTAAATGAAACGAAGCTTAATTGAAGAAATATCAATTGGAAGGCCCAGATAGGATTGACGAGTGCAAAGAGAAGATCAAAAAGATGAAGAAACTGGACAAAAACTAGTCACATGGCCGGACCGTGTGGGACCACACGACCATGTGACCTGCCCGTGCGATGATGATATGTCCGTGTGAAGTTGGGAAGAAACAGGGGGCAAAAATAAGTTGCACGGCTGGACCATGTGAGAGCCACACGATCGTGTGGACTGACCATGTGAAGTTACACGGTCGGACCGTGTGACGAGCTGTGGCGGATTTTTGTGTCCTTTTCCCATTCAAACTCTACAAGTGATCTCTCCAAGAACCTATATAAGGGACCGAAGGGCTGCATGAAAATTCATTCATTCATACACCATACAACACACCACAATACACAGGAACACAAGATCAAATGTCTTCTGAGAGAGGAGAGGGAATAGACTAACTTAGGAATTGAACCCATAGAATTGCATGAATTGGTTTCGTTAAACATTAATTGGATTTAATATTGAAGAAACATGTTGAGATTATGTGCCTAAGGTTGCTTTCGTAGTTGTTGAAAATTTATTTCTTTTTCTTTTTAATTTTTGATTATTTTTATAAAACTTGAGATTCAGTCGTTGCAATAAAACTGGAATACGATGTTATTATAGCCTAAGTGTTTCGTAGTCAATCCCTGAGGAATACGACCTTGCTTGCCATTATCCTATAAACTACACTGTACACTTGCAGTTGTAAGATCCAAATTTTTTTGGCGAACAAGTTTTTAGCGCCATTGCCGGGGATTGAAAGATTCTACTTAGATATAGTAATAAGTAGTTCAATCTTAATTGAAGCAAAATATTTGTAAATACTTTTTTCGATTTTTTTTTTTTTTTTTTTCTTTTGATTTTTGTAATTTTTTTTATTTTCGATTTTTTTTCCTTTTGTGAATTGTAATTTTTTTATTTTTGTAATTTTTTTATTTTCGTTTTTTTTTCCTTCTTTTGTAAATATATTTTTTTATTGCTTGTTTCTAACATCGTTTTTGTTGAATGCGGGACTGAAATCTGTGAAGACACAAGTAGCCCAAATCGCTACTGCAGTGGGAGGCCAACATGAAAAGGGCAAATTCCCAAGCGATACTAAACTTAATTCGAGAAACAGTGCAACACCATTCGTCTGATGGATGGTAAAGAATATGAGGGCTCAATGATTTCAACTGACACAGTTCAATGACAGTGATGTTAGAAATCTGAAGTCTAGGCTGAAGACGTAAAACTTAGCGCTTTGTGGGATGCAACCCAAGAGGCGTCGCGATAAACTCCGGGGTTTAAAAAACAAAAAAAAAAATTCACACGACCGTGTGGAATTCCCCATGGGCCGTGCAACCCACAGAGACCAGCCACACGGGCAGGCTGTGTGAGCTGCACACGACTGTGTGGCTGGAGATAGCAACAAAACAGAGGCCACAACCAGGGCTACACGACCCCGCCGTGTGAAATGCACACGGGCCATGTGAATTATCAAGGTAAGTACTCTTTTCGCATTTCTCTTTCTTTTGATAATTTCCTCATATATTCAGGATGAAGCATATTTTAAGTTTGCGGGGGTTGTCAAGAATGCGTAATTTAGTACTGTTGCATTTTTGCATTGCATATAGGATTGCATGTAGAGCATAAAAATTTGCATTACAATTTTTCGATTTTTTTTAAATTTTGGATTCTTATTTTATTTTTTATTTTTAGCATATTTATTTCTTTAGAACATTTAATTGCTTTTGTGCGTGTTTTTAATCAAGATTTTCGAAAGAGTACAAAGCTTCCGTAAGATGTTTACTATGAGAATTTAATTTTATGAGATGACATATTTTTGTGAATAATGCGATAAGTGATTTAGGAGATGTCTTTTAATTGTTTGGCATTAGTTAAGAAAATTAGTTATTTGAGCATGATGCGAAAAATAGCCCTGTGAGCTTTTGTGCCTTTAACTGCTTTATCTTATGCAGTCTTATTTTTCTTGAGTGTATCATTCATGATTGCTAGAACTCTAGAAATTGCTTTGGTATCTTCATTGAAGCCATGTGTGTGTGCAATTTTTGAAAATAATTTAAGATCATATTTGTTTAGCCTACTTAGCCTAAAACGCCTACCAATGAACACATGATTCTCTAGTTAGCCACTTTGAGCCTTAACTTTTTATTGTTAGCCCCATTTTGATCTTTAAAATTGAAAAATTATTTTATCCCTGAAATTTCTTGAGTTTATAGAAAATGAACAAGTTTGGGGGAGGTGTGGTAAAAATTCTTAGAAAAAAAAAAGAAAGAGTTGGCAAAAGAAAGAGGGATGAGCAGTGTCAAGGTAAATGAAGGATTTATGAAGCTCGAAAAAGAAAGAAAAACTCTGAAAAGAAAGAGAAAAATCGAGCAAAAGAAAAGAAAATTTCTAAAATTTTTGAGCAATTGAGAGCTTGATGCTAAAGTAAAAGAAAAAAAAGGGCAAACAAGCCTAATAATGAAAAAGGAGAAAAAAGGTTGAGTTGAGTTGAAAACAAGAGAATATATCTTGAAAAAAATGATTTTTAGATGAAATTGGGTTGGTGAGTCGCAAGTCTGTATGCTTAAATTCTATTTGCTCAAGTCAAGTCACTTAATCCAAATTTTCCCGGCCCTTACCAAAGAGCCTACATTACAACCTAATGAAAAGTCCTTTTTGATTCTTAAATTGTGCACACAAAACTGGTGGAGATGTTAGACGATTTGCAAGCCTATGATAGTTCTACATTCATTGAATTGATTTTGAGCGTAAACACTTTCCATACACTTTGAGAGATGAGTGATACACTACTACTACTTGTGAGTCGCGATGTCAAGTACTCGAGAGAGTATTAATTATGTTGAACTTATGAATGATGACTTCTTGATAATGAATTACATGGTTTACTTGAATATGAAGTTGAATGAGATTTAATGTTTATAGTGTTCTTGTGTGTTCTTTGTACCCCTTGATATTATTTTTTCTTAATTTGCTCGAGGACGAGCAATGCTTTAAGTTTGGAGGATCTTGATACGTGTAAAATATACATGCATTTAGGGGCTTAAAATGATATATAATTGATACATTGGCATGTATATTTAGTGTGTTTTTACTTGGCTTCCTTAGAAGGGCATGATACTGCATATTCTTGTAAATTTTACAGAAAACGGAGCTTAATTGAAGAAATATCAGTTGAAAGACCCGAATAGGATTGACGAGTGCAAAGAGAAGATCGAAAAGACGAAGAAACTGGACAAAAACTAGTCATACGGTCGGATCATGTGGGACCACACAGTCGTGTGACCTGCCGATGCGATGATGACATGTTCATGTGGAGTTGGGAAGAAACAGGGGACAAAAACAAGCCGCACGGTCGGACTGTATGAGAGCCATGTGGCCGTGTGGACTGATTGTGTGAAGCTACACGGCCGGACAGTGTGACGAGCTGTGGCAGATTTTTGTGTCCTTTTCCCATTCAAACTCTATAAGTGATCTCTCCAAGCACCTATATAAGGGACCCAAGGGCTGCAGGAAAATTCATTCATTCATACACCATACAACACATCAAAATACACAGGAACACAAGATCAAAGGTCTTCTGAGAGAGGAGAGGGAATAAACTAACTTAGGAATTGAACCCATAGAATTGCATGAATTGGTTTTGTTAAACATTAATTGGATTTAATATTGAAGAAACGTGTTGAGATTATGTGCCTAAGGTTGCTTTCGTAGTTGTTGAAAATACTTGTGGGGTTCGCAAATTTATTTCTTTTTCTTTTTAATTTTCGATTATTTTTATAAAACTTGAGATTCAGTCGCTTCAATAAAATTGGAATACGATGTTATTATAGCCTAAGTGTTTCGTAGTCAATCCCTGAGGAATACGACCTTGTTTTCCATTATCCTATAAACTACACTGTACATTTGCAGTTGTAAGATCCAATGTTTTTTGGCGAACAAGCAGCTTTCGCAGCTGCCTTCACAAGTCTCCTCCTGGTCCTCATCTCAAGGGGAACGTCAGGCTCATTTTCTTGTTCCTCAGCCACAACAGCTGACTCTGCTGCCTTTTACTTCATCACAGCTGGCTTGCGGGGTGCCGCTGTCCTCGTTTTCTTAATCACTAGGAGAGGACTGCAGAAGGTTTAGGTGAGGGAGCTGGATTGGAAGTAGCTGTGTTTTCGGGGATATGCTCAGCTGATTCCCCCTCTGATGTAGTAGTCTTCTTCACATAAGCCTGCTTCTGAGCGCCTGAATGGTTCGCCTTGAACATATTCTTGTTAACATGGAGGGGTTTGCCTTTGCGCAGGGGCACACCCTTCTTCTCCATAAGGTAGCCAAAGATAAGGCCATAACCAAGGGAACTCACAAACTTCCCATCTACTACCTTCACATTGTGCACATTCTGGCACAACCTCTCAAAGATGAACTCGTTCCAGTTCACCGCCTTCTCCTACAAGATGGCAGTCATAACAATCAGCTTGGCCTGGGACATCTGATTGAAGGAGCCAAACTTCATGTCCACGCACTTGGCTACCACGTCCATTAGCTTGTGGTAGTCATCCTTGATCACCTTCTTCAGAGCTGAGTAGTTAGGCTTCTCAGCTGACTCCAGCTTTGCAATTTCCTTCCATGCCTGAGTCAAATCCACCTCTTTCCTGGTCAACTCCTTCAGACCACTGGTAGAAAAGGTGTAGGTATTCCGCCAAGTCAGCTGTAGCCAACATAAAATCCTTTCCATTCACAAATGAAGAGGTTCCATCATCTTGAACCGGTGCTTTCACGTAGAACATGGCTACTTCCTCCTGGAAATTCTAGGTCATCCCAAGAGTGAGAAATCTTTTCAGCCCTGAGTTCTGAAGTTTCTTCGCGATCTTTGCAGCCAAATCATTGTCAGCAGCCTGGTTGACAAGGCCTTCAAAATTAACTAAAGATCAAGTGTGGATCTTCTCAGCAAGTTTGGTGAAGTCCATCGCATCTTGTTTTGGTGCCATGTCGAGTCCTGAACGTGAGAGTGAAGAACTAGGGTTTCGGAGTTTTGCAAAGAGAATTTGTGAAAATCTTTGAGAACAAGAGAATGAAAGTGAAGAGAGAGAAAATGGATTTTCTCTATATATGTGATATGAAGGGACGGTTTCAAAACTCGAAAAGTTTGAAAGTTGATCAACGGCTGAGATCAATTCTTTCCAAACGCATTAATTTTCCCGCATTAAATGCAGCAACATTTATATCCAATCATGTGTAAACCGTCGCAGGTTTTGACTGACACCATTTAATGATGCTGACGTCAAGCCTAAAAACATTCCTGCTCAAGGAAAACGACCTCGTTTTGGCACTTAGCTCATGAATGTTTCAGCTTTCTTCATTTATGACTTGACTCTGCTTCTGTCTTCCTTGATTCGGCTAAATGATACTTGGCTGTCCAGCTAACATGATTCAGCTGACTAGCCACATAAGCTGTTTCACTTGACTGAACGAGTGAAACTCTTCTGATATGCAATTCTCCCAACTTTAACTCTGTTGAATGAGTCTTCTGAGCATCCTAATACATCTCAATCAATCCAAGCTCATTCTTAAGTTCTTCAGACCTTGATTCACATAAGGGCTTTGTGAATATATCAGCTAATTGCTTCTCAGTTGATATGTATTCTAATGTGATTTCTTCTTTTCAATATGATCTCTTATAAAATGATATCTGACATCAATGTTCTTGGTTCTTGAATGCAATACTAGATTCTGAGTGATTGCAATGGCACTTGTGTTATCGCACATAATTGGAATCTCTCTTTTTTCAATGTCTTAATCTCTCAGTTGTTGCCTCATCCATAGAACTTGGGCACAACAAATGCCTGCAGTAATGTACTCTACTTCAGCTATGGATGTAGCTATTAAATTTTGTTTCTTGCTGAACCAAGAAACCAATCCGTTTCCAAGCATTTGACATGTACTAGATGTACTCTTCCTTTTAACTCTACATCCAAAGATAGTCCTACAGTCAATATCCAATCAACTTGAATCCACATTCCTTTGGATACCATAAGCCAACTTCTTGGCTTCCCTTCAAATATGTTAGGATTCTCTTAGCTGTAGTCATATGACTTTCCTTTGGAGCAGATTGAAATCTAGCACATACACATTCAACAAAGGTGATGTCTGGTCTGCTGGCAGTCAAGTAGAGCAATGATCCAATGAGTGCTCTATATCTTGTTTGATCAACATGTTTTCCTTTTGCATCCATATCCATCTTCACATAAGTATTCATGGGAATCTTCACAGATGGCTTCTCTTCCATACCAAATTTATTTATTAAATCTCTGGCATATTTGGTTTGACTTATGAAGGTTCCATCCTTCATTTGCTTGACTTGAAGACCTAGGAAGAAAGTAAGCTCTCCCATCATGCTCATCTCAAACTTCCCTTACATAAAGTTTGAGAATTTGTCACACAGCTCTTTGTTCGTGGATCCAAATATAATGTCATCACTCATCCACATATATTTGAACAAGCAATATACTCTCTCCATCTTGGATTATGAAGAGTGTTCTATCAACTTTGCCTTTGGTAAATCCATTGTCTTAAGAAATTGAGACAATGTATCATACCATGCTTTTGGTGTTTGATTCAAATCATATAGTGATTTCTTGAGCTTGTAGACTTTATCACTAATAGTTTTCTGCTAAAAAACTGGAGGTTGTTCCACCTAGACTTCTTCTTACAAAAGTCCATTCAAAAATACACTCTTCACATCCATTTGATAGATTGTACAGTTCTTATGTGCTGCATAAGTGTTTTGCATGTTTTTGTGTGTATTTTGCATGATGATTTATATATATATTTGGCGTGTTTTATTTGAATTTGCATATTTTAGTGTTACGTTGGGTTATTTTGTTGATTTTCTAGGATTTGGTGAAAAAAATAAGTTTTGGAGCAAGAAACGTCAAAAAGTCATTTCACGCAACTCCATCAGTCTTTGTATTTGGAACATGACTTTTTCATACGAAGTTAGATTGACCTGATTCTTATGCCATTAGAAAGATAAGAGAGAGTTATACAATGTCTATATTTGGTACTAAATGCAAATGAAGAAGTTTGGATGGGTTAAAATCATGTGAAAGTGGAAATCGAGTGATGAGTTTTTAGAAATTATACGTCCTAGTATTTTGGCCATAACTCTCTCTGGAAAATTAATATTAAGGTCATTCAAGTGGCTATGGAAAGCTAAGAGATAGATCTACAATGCATAAAAGACAAACAGAGCAAATTCCAACGTGTCGAGGGTGCGAGGCGGGCGCACACAAAGTGCGCGGACGTGCACAACTCGCAGCGGGCAGTGTTGCTTACGCTGCGCGGTCGCGCGGCACCGTGCACGTGCAGAACACGAAATTTTCGGTTTTTTTGCGTTTTTTGGCTCTTCCACCTTGTATAGGACTCTAGTCTTATAAATAAGACTTGAGGAGCCCATATTTTCGAACACCTTTACTTCTTAGCACTTTTAAACCCTAGTTTTTGTTATTTTCTCTTCCATCCAACATTGGGGATTGCTTGTTTTCCACCGGAGATATTTTGTGGCTAGATCAAAGTGTAATCTTTCTCCATCTTCTTTATCTGATTTTTAATTGCTTGGTGATTGTTATTACATGATCATGTTTATAATTACTTTCTTCCTCTCAATTAAATTGACGAATCCATCTACAAGCATGAACTAATTTCCTTGTTCTAGGATTATGATGATTTGATTCAAACAAACAAACATGAGTATTGACTAATTGATTTGCTTTCTTGAATGAATTGCTTTATTTGATGGTTGATTGTCTGAATAAATTTTGATTATTTTGAGGGAATGATTGAGATCGAGGGAAGATAGTATTCATGGACTAAATTTATTCAGGGGGTTAGATATGAATCAGAAATGTATTATCTAGCTTGGCTGAATGAAAATAGAAAATTATGTAGGGATAACCCTAATCTGTGAATACGTGAGTTATCAGATCTAGGCCTAGTTTTTACCTGTTTGTTATATTTGTTAATCACATGATCAATTAGTTGATATTCTGCCTGCAAGTTTAATGAGATGATTCCAAAATCCTAGACGTTTATCCATATCGTTTTCTCCGAGTTTAATTGTGTTGAGTTTTAATTGGTTTCTTATTTGTTTTTTTTTAGTTAATTAAAATCACAAATTTGGTTAGAGTGTTTAGGATTTATTTTCTGTTATTTTTGACGCACGATAATTATCCGGCTAAGACTTCCTTGAGAGATGAATCGGGATAACTTGCCACCGTACGATTGATCTTGTTTTTTGCGAGGACTGTTAGACTTTCATAGGTGTTTAGCGGTCGAACAAAATTTTGGCGTCTTTGTCCAGGAGGGCTTTAGGAGTAATAATTATTGTGTTTATTTTCCATGTTTCTAGATTAGGATTCTTTTTGTTTTTTTCTAGTTTAGGTTTATTCCTCAGGTGCGTTTGATCTATTTTCCTAGTGTTGTTTATATAAGCATCAGGAATGGCGACCAATCAAGAGCAACCACCACGACCCACATTAGAAGAGAGGTTGAATTGTTTTATTCAAGTTAGTCAACAAACACAATAGTAGAATAACAGACGGTTTGAATCCATGGAGGCATATCTTAAGCAAATTGAGACTCAAGTCGGCCAATTGGCTACGCAAGTTGGTGAAATAGCTCGACATCTCGTCAAAAAAGAACACGTTACCTAGTCAATCAGCGCAAGCTCAAGCCGTCACTGATCTTGAAATTAATATTGCTAAAATTGAAAAAAAGGATGATGAAATTGAAGAAAGCACGAATGAGGAGGCAAATAAGTGATCGCCCTTACACAAAACTGATAATCCTTACAAATCTCCTAATCCATCCCCGAGCCCACTCCTATAGAAACAAGTTCCAGGCAGTTTCATCATTAATATTGCTTTTGGGAATGGTAAGAAAGTCGAAGGTATGCTTGATCTCAGAGCTGGAATTAACCTTATGCCTTACTCTATATATAAACAACTAAATTTAGGGAAATTGAAGTCCACCAAATCATGTTTGCAACTTGCTGATAGGTCACTTAGGTATCCTAAAGGTATTGTTGAAGATATTTTGGTCCAAGTTGGTGGTCTTAAAGTTCTCATTGATTTTGTTGTCTTGGATATGGGGAAGGATAAAGGTCATATTAATGATCATACTATTTTGTTGGGTAGACCATTCATGGTCACCAACAACATCTTGATTGATGTAAAAAATAGAAAACTAAGTATGAATGTCTTGGGAAAAACTGTAATGTTTTCAATTTTTAATATAGCTTGTGGTCCTACTTGTGCTTATTGTTGACTCTGCCGATTCTGCTGTGAAAGATATCTTATGGCAGGAACATAATGAAATTCAGCCGAATAAAAATTCCATGGTAGCAAAAAAGGTTTTGCTCGATGACCCGCCATGATTTTCTTAGTTGATATTGTCAAGCTAATGACGTTAAAAGAGCGCTTCTTTGGAGGCAACCCAAGCATTTTTTTTCCTTTTGTGTGAGTTTGCATGTGGTGTTTTTTGTGCATGTTAGTTTGATTTTTATTTTTTAGTTTATATGTGGTATTTTATTTTCCCTTCACATGGTTTTTGCAAGATTGACGGTTCATGTGATTGCTTTAATTGTTTGCCGATTATAGCACTTTCCAGGGACGTCTCTCTTTCCTTCTATTTTATTTTTTTTATGCACTGAAGTCATTGCGTGATTTAAGTGTGGGAGAGAGATTGTCATTATATATGTATTATGGTTGCATGTGGTTAGTTATCACTGGCCTTATAATTGTTACAAGCCTTATAATTGTGTTGGTGAACTGACTAGAAATATGTGCTAAAATTTAATTTTTGATTATAAAATTACACCGCGAACACGTAGGATTTGGCTAGAATTGTGAATTGGTCTTTTTGGTAGACAAGTTCGGCGAGGGTTAAATGATACCCTAGGTTGTGGGGCTTGAATTGTGACGTTTCGTTGATGTGAATTAAGTTGAAACCATGTTTTAATTATTGTTTATATAAGATTGCTAGCTTAAAAAAAACTCAAAAAAAAGAGAGTAATTGAGATTATACTCATATGTTTGTTGATGCTTAGTTACTAAGAGCATTTATTAGCCCCATGTTTGTCTTTTACGTATAACGGCAGCACAAACATGAGTATGGAAAACCACCCTAGGAGCCTTTGGAGAAAATCCAAAGTTTACACATAGTGGAAGACATCTCAAAAGTTCTCGCGAAAAAAAAATAAGAAAAAAAAATGAAAAAGAAAAAAAAATAATTTTGTGGCTAGCGATTGTGTGGTTTGTTGTGTGTAACGGGGTTGCAACTTATAAAACGAATTTGAAACTTAGTGAGGATGGCTGAACATCTTTGTTAATTTTTTTAACCTTAGCTGGGTGATCCTATTGTGGAAGTTGAGAATCAATTAATGTTTGATCCGAGGTGGATAGAACTTGGTGTTATGATTAATTGAATTTTAAATTATGCTTGATATTTTTTTTGTCAGGTCTAAAGGCACAATTCTTTGCTTGAGGAGAAGTAAAAGGCTAAGTGTGGGGGATTGTTTTGCATATTTTTGTGTGTATTTTGTGTGATACTTTTTTTTTTGTGATACTTTATATATATTTTTGGCGTGTTTTCTTCGCATTTGCATGTTTTAGTGTTACGTTGGGTTATTTTGTTAATTTTCTAGGATTTGGTGAAAAAATAAGTTTAAGAGCAATAAACGTGAAAAAGTCATTTCGTGCAACTGCGGCAGTCTTCGTATTTGGAACATAACGTTTTCATCCGAAGTTAGATTGACCTAATTCTTATGCCATTAGAAAGATAAGAGAGAGTTATACAATGTCTATGTTTGGTACTAAATGCAAATGAAGACGTTTGGATGGGTTAAAATCATGTGAAAGTGGAAATCAAGTGATGCGATTTTGGAAATGATATGTCTTAGTAATTTGGTCATAAATCTCTCTATAAAATTGATATTAAGTTCATTCAAGTGTCTATGGAAAGTTAAGTAATAGATTTACAATTTATAAGAAGACACCGAGAGCAAATTCTGATGTTTCAAGGGTGCACGGACGCGCATGGCTAGCAGTAGGCAGCGCTGCCTACGCACGCGCGGTCGAGTGGCACAATGCGGGAACGCGCACGGTGACTTGCAGAACACGAAATTTTCGGGTTTTTTTTGCGTTTTTTGTCTCTTCCACCTTGTATAGGACTCTAGTCTAATAAATATGGGCTTGAGGGCCCATATTTTCGAACACCTTTACTTCTTAGCACTTTTAAACCCTAGTTTTTGTTATTTTCTCTTCCATCCAACATTGGGTTTTAATTGCTTGGTCATTGTTTTTATTACATGATCATGTTTATAATTGCTTTCTTCCTCTCAATTGAATTGATGAACCCATCTACAATCATGAACTAATTTCCTTATTCTAGGATTATTATGATTTGATTCAAACAAACAAGCGTGAGTATTGACTAATTGATTTGCTTTCCTAAATGAATTGCTTTATTTGATAATTTATTGTCTCATCAACTTTTGCTTATTTTGAGGGAATTATTGACATCGAGAGAAGTTATTACTCCTTGACTAAATTTATTCAGGGGGTTAGATATGAATCAGAAATATATTATCTAATTTGGCTTAATGAAAATAGAAAATTATGTAGGGATAGCCCTAATATGTGAATACGTGAGTTATCAGATCTAGGCCTAGTTTTTACCAGTTTGTTATATTTGTTAATCGCATGATCAATTAATTGATATTCTACTTGCAAGTTTAATGAGATGATTCCAAAATATTAGACGTTTATCCATATCGTTTTCTCCGAGTTTAATTGTGTTCAGTTTTAATTGGTCTTATTATTTATTTTTCTTTAGTTAATTAAAATCACAAATTTGGTTAGAGTGTTTAATTAGGATTTATTTTCTGTTATTTGTGATGCACGATAATTATTTGCCGGCTAAGACTTTCTTGAGAGACGACTTGGGATAACTTGCCACCCTATGATTGATCTCGTTCTCTTGCGAGGATCATTAGACTTTCATAGGTGTTTACTGGTCGAATAATAAGCAAGAAACATCCATATTGCTTCCAATCTAGCAACAGGTGCAAAGGTTGGCTTAATTGCAAAAAATACTCTATAAGTTTGGGTGGATTGCATTTTAGGACTTTTATTATTGAGTTTGCAAAATATGCCCTGTAAGTTTAAAAGTTTTGCAAAATCGGTCCTATAAGTTTTATACCTAAGGAATTTCAGTCCTATAAGTTTCGAGTTGCTGCAAAATTTGTCCAGCGGAATAATTGCATATTTTCATAATACCAATTATACCCTTATTCATACCTATGACTGATTTGACTAAGTGTTTTGCCTAAAATGGCATCAGAGCCCAGGTTTATTAAGAACTTTTAGTTATATTTATTATATTTATGTAATTAACAATTGGTGAGGAGAAATTTCTCCGAGAATATGGATCTGGACAATTTTCCAAGATGTACACCTTACAGGACATATCCTCAAATTCTGACGATGTATGCATAAGAACACCAGGACAAGATAGCATATTGGAACAACCAATATGTTGAAAAGGAACGCGCAGGAGCCGATAGGAAAACCTTGAGACACTACGACAGACAAGCGGCATATTATATGAGTTTCTTCACAGTAAACCAAATATTATATGTCGATCTGATGAATCGTCAGGAAGCAGTCCATAAGAATGCCCATCAAAATCATGATTCCTGATGATGTACCAGAATGGAACGAGATACTTCCAGACACATCTAAGATCTCAAAATATCTTAGAGAGATCCAGAAGACGGTGCAAAATTATGGTAGTCGCCGTATTCATCTACCAACACAAGTTCATCAGATCCAAAATTAGATGGAGACAATGGTGAAATATCAGAAGGAAACTCTTGAAATCCTTCATGATATTCAGAAACGAGTCAAGAATCTAGAGGACAGACCAAGTTCTTCCGGAGGAAAGAAGCGTATCGATTTTGGGACAGTGCCCTACTTACACCAAAAGGGGAAACCAACTGAAGTTATACGAAAAATGACAAATGATGAAAAGCATATCGCTATCATCAAGGGAAAATCTGTCACAAGTTAAAAAGTGATGGATATGGAGAAGATAAATCTTAAAGATCTACATGGCCTGGCATAATCCTTTGCAGGATTAGGAATTGTAGATTTAAAGATGAACGCGGGAGATGGATCAGCTTTGGTTACAGTTAACCAACATGGAATACCACCTCCACCACCACCAGTAAATCCCAACATTGCAGATAGTTTGGGCTCAAATCCTGAATACCAGGAAAAAATGCCTCACGTCGGAGATTTTACTACAAGGAGAGATCCTATTATAAGAACTCGACAATCCAAAAGGCCAAATTTATATAATACACCTTATGGAAAATCGCAGCTCGATCCCATACATCCATATGGATTAGTGTTAAATCTGGATATCCCAGATTTTAAAAATCGAGCAGTCCTTATTGATGAATGGGCAGCAGCTATGAGGATTGCAGCAGGTACCCTCGATCTTACGAAGGAATGATTCATCTTACTCCTTGAGATGAGTCTTGAAGGATCTATAAAGATTGCATGGGATATGACCGAAGTAAATATGAAAAGCACGGTCATAGCTGGAGAATCAATGAAATAAATTGTCGATAATATGGCCAAATTATTTAAAATTCATTTTATCGGCACATACTATTTTGAGAGATTAGAAGAAAAAAAAAAGAAAAAGATATAAACAAGCTCTCTACTACCTTGAGTTACACGATATTTGTCTTATTGACGAATATATCAAGTTGTTCACCGAGTACCGGTGGAAGTCCAAGGTAGGAGACAAAGAAGCTTCATAGCTATTCTTTGCCAAGATTTTGAGTCCCTAGAGAGAAATGCTTATCAGGGAATACAAGAGTGCAACGGATTTGGATGCGGTGGCCAGAAGAATATCATTTTTGAAGGCCAAACTATCTAAATGGTGCTATCAGGCAGCACTTTACAGGAATTATAAGATATTAAGAGGAATTAACAAAACAGTTCCTCTATGCTACATAGACGATGACATCCCAACTGTTGTGGGAGGTCAACCACATAAGCATAAGAAAAAGAGAAGCCATCCATACGGCCGTGGAAGCAGCAACAAAAGGAGTAGGTCTTCATGGAGACCTAGAAGGTTTTGGTCAAAATAGAAGGCCCAAAGTTACAAATCAAGGCAAATACCAGCACCAAGCAGGAGTAGAGCCTCTTCATCAGGTTCTAATCAAGGAAGTACCAGCAGAACATCAGGAAGAAGAACTTTCAGGCGAGTTCACACCAGAGCTAATGAAAGTTTCAAAGATTGTAATTGTTGGACCTGCGGAGCAAGAGGACATATTTCAACAGATTGCCCAGAGAATAAAAAACGAGGAGCCAGACAGTTTGAAGCTACACCAGAATTCGAAGAAGCTGTCTACTATCAAGATCTAATACATGTGTATCAATTTGAGGATCTACCCTCAGATGAAAGCATCTACGAAGAAGAGATCTATTCTGACGATGGAAGTGAATCTAGTTCAGAATCAGAGTGAAGAAGAAATTCTTCAGCAGACGGTAAGGGAGGATATATCAGGATTCCTCTCTCACACTACGGTTTCTCATAAGACTCCTATGAGAATTATGAAGGAAGATCCAAAGCTTCAGATTTATGATGGTTTTACTATTGGAGCAATGGAAAAGGCTTTAGATAAAATTGGGTTTCATAATAGAAAACACCAAATTATCCACAGGGTACTACCGGAGAATTCGCCATTCCGATGGAGTTCATTGGTAACCTGATTGAGATGCAGTTGGTTCCTTACAGAGAAGTCCAAGAGATCAAAAGCACAGTCAAAAGAGAAGTTGCAAACACACTCTCATGGATCTATATCGGAGCTATACGGGTTATTATTAAGGCAACATTCAAAGAAGGAATTGATTCGCCACTCAATCTGGCCATCTTTGACAAGCAAATCTCAAATCTCAAGGATTCATGCCTTAGAGCAGTTACAGGAAATTTGTATGCAGGGAAATTGGCATTTAATGTCTATCCTAGAATTGCATACAATCTGGAAGATCGAGATTTCAACAGAGCCTTAACCCTTCATCAAGACTTCAAAAGAGTCGATTTGATGAAAGAAGGAAATAGACCTTACTCGATCACATACAAAATTTACTATGCTCTCTCGAATACACATCATTCAGAAGTATTCTTGAGAAAGGAATTTATTGAAATCCCAAGAATCTTTGAGGACTTTGCCAGGGTAGTTCTACCAGAAATTATTGAGTCTACAACTATAAAGGAGATCGATATGAAAATTCAAGATCAACCAGTCTTCAACAAAAGTCGAAGCCTCAGAGTTGAGCCAAGAAGTATGTCTTTCCAACAAGATAAAATGAAAAGCAGTAGTCGTTGGGAAGAAAAGAGTCCGAGTACAGTTCAGCGAATCCCAGATGTTTTCAAAAACAAGGAGAGCTGAAATGTCCAGAAGGATGGAGAGAAGTTGAAGTAATATTTGACATCATTCAAAAGGAAAACATTTTTCCATGTGATGTTCTATATTATCTCCAACAACCCACAGTTGGAAGATATCAAGGAAGCCTGAAAATAGGTGAAATTGAGCTGACAATCACCGGGATAGCAGGGAAAATCCCAGAGCAATTAATACTGGGAACTGAATTTCTTGAGGATCATAAACCTTGGGAAAGATTACAAGATGGAATGGAATTCACAGTGGCTGAGAAAAGATATAGAATCAGATGACCACTAGCCCATTCTCTATATACATTTCTATCGGAATGTTATATGATGAATACAAGGCCGAATATTTCGCCGCCTATATTGATTCAGGTGCGAATATGTACTACAAAGCCGGATGTTTTTCCTAAATAAATTGGAGAGGATTTACCAGCTATTGCAGGAAGAGATTTCTCTAAAAGGATTCTTTTTCTTAATCGGGGAATAAAATAGGCAGAAATTATGATTGGAGGCGCAGGCGGTACCCCATGGTACAAAGTAAAGATGCCACCGATCTATTTCCATGATACATGGGCAGATGTTTTGCTAGGAAATAATTTCCTACAAACATTCAAGCGATTTAGTACAAAAAACACAGGAAAATGAGACAAGAAGACTTATTTTCACAACTTTATGTGATCATAAGATTATTGTTCAACATCTGTGGGAAGCATTTTATCGAAAAATGCCTATTAATTTTCGCAGCAAGCGTGGTGATGAAGCCAAACTTTGAAATCCAAAGATGGCGGATCGAAGGAAATTTAATGAAGCATTATTATCCTTTCGACAATATGGTTCGAAGCAAAAAGATATAAAACGATGGGATAATGATTTGCATTCATTCAGAATACAAGGAGAAGAACGAGTGCCTCCAGAGGCTATTGTTGAATTGATGGTGAGCCTAATGGAAAAGCTACAGAGTGATGATACCATAGAAGAAAAAATTTCACTCGAGGATATCAAGAAGAAAATCCAAAGGAATTATAATGAAAATCCTTTGGCATGGTGGGATAAGAACGAGCTCAAAGCTTCCTTAAGATTTAAACGAGGAAAGGAGTACGAGTTCGTGAGATTCAAACCAATCCTTATGAACCAGGAGGATCGTGAGGATATGCAGAAGATACTTAAGGAACATCTTGACCTTAAGTTGATTTCACCAGGAGTTTCTCCATATAGCGATCCGAGATTCTTAGTCGAAATCATGGAGAAATTAAAAGAGGAAAGCCAAGACTTGTTATTAACTACAAAGGGATTAATAATATTTTGGAGTTCGACGGATAATATATCCCAAGCAGAGAATATCTGGTTAACTGCATCAAAGGTGCCAAGATATTCTCAAAGTTCGATTGCAAGTCTGGATTTTACCAGATTAAAATGGAGGAAGAAATTAAGAAATTTATAGCTTTCTCCACACCACAAGGACATTATATTTGGAACGTAATGCCTATGGGACTGGCTAACGCACCCCAGATATATCAAAGAAAGATGGATAATCTCTTCAAGGATTATTTCAGTTTCATATTCGTATATATTGATGACATTCTTATTGCATCAAAGAACATGAAAGAGCATCTCAAACACTTGGAAATATTTTCACATGTTTGTCACAAGGAAGGATTAATGCTTTCAGAGAAGAAGGCAGTGATTGCTAGAAGACAGATTGAATTCCTCGGAATTGAAATCGATGAATCTAGAATCATCCTACAAAGTCATATTGTAGAGAAAATACAAGGATTTCCAGATACACTGAAAGACAAGAAACAACTTCAGAGTTTTCTTGGAGTTGTTAATTTTGCTGGAATATTCATAAACAATCTAGCACATTACAGGAAGGTGTTTAGACCATTGCTCAAAAAAGATGCTACATTCAAATGGGAAGATGAACATCAAGAAGGAATAAAGCAGCTTAAAGAAGTTTGCAAAAAGCTTCCAAAACTTGCAATTCCCCAAGATGAAGATGAACTGGTTCTATATACAGATGCCAGTCACTATTGGTGGGCAGCAGTCCTTCCAAAATCCACACCAAATGGCGAAGTGCCATGTAGATATTGCAGCGGTCTTTTTACAAACAGTGAAGCAAATCGATGGAATATCAACGAGAAATAATTCTTTACAGTCAGAAAGGCTTTCAAAAAAGGGCCTCTATTTTTACTGGCTAAAAAGTTTACTTTAAAAATTGATAATTCAAGTGTCAAGGCTTTTCTGAAAAACAAAATTGAATTAAAACCAGAAAAGGCTAGATTACTTAGATGGCAAGCTGAATGTCAATATTATGATTATGATATTGTCATTATAAAATCTCATGAAAATGTTCTTGTAGATTTTTTGACACGAGATGGAAAGACGCGTTGCTGACGAGGTCCTTAAATGAGTAAGACATCTCAGGGAAAACTTGGAGAGTCTGGAACGAGATTTTGGAACATTATGTCTCAATGCAGAAGTTGCTGGACGACTTCAACAGGCTGACCAGAAATCTGTTTCTAGTCAAATACGAGCATGCCAGTTATCTCAAGGGCAATTGTTCTTAGCGCTGCAAGGGCCTCTCCTCCAGGCCACATCTCCTACGATGCAAAAAGGGGCGGTTAGAGAACGGGGCTCTAACCCGGAGGTTATGGATTCAAATACCATAATCACAAGTGTTGTAGGTGATGCATCCCCTGAGGGTGTACAAACTGTAATGAATGTTGAAGCTCCGGTGTCATAACCCGAGTCTTCAAGTCAACCCAGCACCTCTGTGGTTTATCAAAGACAATGGGAGAAATTAGTCACAAGAAAAGGTATTAACCCAGAAAAGACAATGGTTGATATCTCAGGGCAAGTATCCCAGAGTTTGGATGAAACTAGGGAGTCATCCAAATGAAGTACAAGAATGGTATACTTTTGGAGCTTTAGCTTCAATATATATTGTATCACCCGAATTCCCAAAAATTTAAAAATAACCGAAATAGATTGGGGAAGCAGTTTACGAGACGTGGGTCAACAATCCACACTTGGCCAGAGGAGATATTTTGGAACTGTATTTTATAAGTGCAGCTCTTGAACCAGCAAAAAAAGGCTTTAATGAAGCTTTTCATTTCATCAAGCTAAGAAGACCGGATGTAAACGCTTTAAAATACATAAAGGCAGCTTCATCGGAAGAAGTACCATTGTTAGTAGGGGTGATATCAAAAGACGAAGCTTTTACACGACGAGCATGGGGACTTTGGGTTTGTCTAACTGAAATGGACAAAGTCAAATATCCATTCAAGTTCTTTCAGAATTCAGTAAATGGATCTTTCCTTCTGAATTCAATGACAGGATCAACAACAGGATTTGCAGAGGAACTTTTCGAGACAAAGAGAAGAATTCTCTGGGAAAACAAGATTCTGGCTAGCAAAGAAACTTACTGGAAATTCTATAACATGGCGCATGTGGGCTGTTAGATAGATCGGATCTGCCAGGCATGCCCTGAACAGAAAGAACCCGAGTTTGGGAAAAAATTCCGACCCAAACCCGACCGATAAGACCATGCAACTGGAAAAGACAAGGGCCCAGCTCACAAAACGCATTTTCCTCGGGGACCACGCAAACCAACTTTTTAAAAGATTCCCTGACAACCATCGCATGGGCTGAGTCACGCGGAAAGAAAAGAAAGACAGCTGGCGAGGCGATAATTCAGGAGTATGACATAAGCAGTGACGTCTTACATCTCAACAAGATTTGAAGTCCGCATTTGAAATTCAGACTTACCTATATAAAAGGCAGGAGTTGAAGGAAGCTGGGGACATCGAACATTTTCCTTAGTTTTCTTGTAATAAATTCTGAGCGAAAAATTTGTATTAGCTGAGTGTTTTTTAAGTTTTAAGTTTTATGTATTCACGAGTGCAAGCCTCATCTATGAGAGGCTAAACCGGTATTCTCCTTCCAAAAGGAGATTACTAATGTAATAAATATTTCTATAAGTTCTTAATAAAAGGGGCTTTCTGCTTCAACATATGTTCATAATGTTCTATTAATTCATCCCGTTTAAGAATTACTTTATACGCCTGGAGTAGGAAACGAACCAAGGCTGTGCTGAACAGTTGCTAAAGGAGTCGGATAACTTGTAGATCATCTTCCCTGCTGGTTGAAGTTAAACAGTATGCAGCTGTTTGTCAAACGATCTAGGGGCAGTAATTTTCCGACTGGTGGTGTTGCGAGCCATCTCACCCGGTGCTATTTCGGTCAAAGAAGGTATGAATTTTAAAGGATTTATTAATTTTACGGAAGCATGTTGGGCCTGATATGGTCATGATGGACTATATCTGTTTTATCAAACCCTTAGTCTGAAATCAAATTTATTTAGAATTATGAAGAACAGAAGTATGTCCTATTGAGTTTATATGCTGGAAACCTGACATGATCCACTTAAAACCTCTGAATAGAGACTGAATTTTAGTAGGTGTAACAATGCCATGAGCGGAATAGGTGTCAAAAATTGTAAATTTTCATAATATATGAAATTGGGGTTTATTGAAAATAGCTATGGTATGAAAGGATTAAAATTGCTAATTATCGAAAGTTATAGGGCTATAATGCTACCTTTGGAAAGATAAGGGACCAAAACTGCTATTTAGCCATAAATTGCAACTTTAAATAGTTAAAGGGCAAAAATGCAAAAAGGCTTAAGTTACGGGGCATATTTTGCTATTAAGCCTGCAAAGGTTTCATCAAAATCTATTCCTTCTTCTTGGCAATACCCTTTGGCTACCAACCTTTCTTTGGTTCTTACTACAAATCCTTCCTCATTCATCTTGTTTCTAAATACCCACTTAGTACCAATAATATTCTGCTGGGTAGGCCTTTGAACCAATTCCCCAACTTTATTCCTTTCGCACCGATTGACTCTTCTTCCTCGTATAGCTAGAATACAATGTGTGTCATCCAATGCTTGTGACACATCCTTTGGCTTAAAGTGAGAAATGAAACAAGTGAACATAGTTTCATGTTGAGTCCTGGATCTGGTTCTTACTCCTTCTCTAACATCTCCAATGATTAACTCTAGTGGATGGTCTCTTAGCCATCTCACATCTCATTGGAGTAAGTCTGCTGGATTAAGTCTTCTTGCGGCCAAGTTGTCTTGAATAGCTTCTTCTTGATCTTCATCATTTAGCTGCAAGCCTTCCAACTGTCTTTGAGATTCAGCTATCTCATCTTCATCTGGGTTGAGTCTTATGATGTCTGCCTCAACATAGGGACTCTTCTAAATAGTCGGTTGATTCATCTTGTCAACTAACTCATTAATGTCTTCTCCATTTACATTACGTTCATCAAAAACCACATGGATAGACTCTTCTGTGACCATATTCCTCTTATTCAACACTCTGAAAGCTTTACTTCCGTTGAGTATTCCAAAAAGATACATTCATCAGCTTTAGCATCAAAAGCTTTCAAGTTATCCTTTCCATGGTTATGAATGAAACATTTGCTTCCAAATATATGAAAATATCCAACATTAGGCTTCCTCCCTATCCAAATTTCGTAAGGGGTTTTGGATAGCTTCCTATTTACCATACACCTATTCTTAGTGTAACAAGCAGTGTTAATGGCTTCAACCCAAAATCTCTTAGGTAATCCAGCTTCAGCTAACACGGTCCTTGCAGCTTCCTTGAGGGTCTGTTCCTTTTTTCACCTACTCCATTCTGCTGTGGAGTTCTTGCATTTAATAACTCATGACCAATCTCATTCTCTATGAAATACTGAGAAATAATCCCATTGACAAACTCAGTTCCTCTGTCAGACCTTATCTTCATAATAGTTTGGCTCTTTTCATTTTGAACTCTCCTCATAAGCTGTGGAAGCTTCTGCAAAGTTTCCTTCTTTTTACACATAAAGACGGTCCATATGTATCTTGAATAATCATCCACCACCACTAAGGTGTATTTCTTTCCATTGATATTAGCTGGTTCAACAGGACCAAATAAATCCATATGCAACAAATGCAAGATCCTTGTTGAAGAAAAACTTGGCTTATCCTTGAATGAAGACTTGATTTGCTTTCCTTTCTAGCATGCATCACAGATGCTCTCCTTCTTGTACATTGAGTCTGGCAATCCTTCCACAAGATGACTCCTTGCAAGCTTGTTGATTGTTTTGAAATTTAGTTGCTCAACCTTTTGTGCCACAACCAACTTGATTCGGCTGTGCTCTTTGCTAATAGGAATGTACTTGGTGTAGCAGTAGATCAATCTAATACGTACACGTTTTTCTTTCTTGATCCAGATAGCACAACTTCATTAGATTCATCATCCTTGATTTAGCATACACCCATGTTGAATCCTACATTGTAGCATTTATCACAGAGTTGGCTGATACTAAGCAGGTTGAAATTCAGCCCTTCAATATAGGCTACATTTGTGATTTCCAATCCATTTTTCTTTATGGATCCAATGCTTCTTATCTCCCATTGAGCCTCATTCCCTCCAAATATGACTTTTGCTCCCCTTGACTCCTTGAAGTTGGATAAAATCTTCTTATTCCCAGTCATGTATCTTGAACAACCACTATCCATGTACAAGGTTCCTTGGCACTAAGTTGTTCCCTGAACCTGCAATCAAGGAAATCATGTTTTAGGTACCCAAACCTGTTTGGGTCCTGAGGGGTTAGCACTTTAAGGTGATCCAATCAACCTATAGCCAAATGATCTGATTCTAAGAGGTTGCCACCTATCAGTTCTATAATTATAATGAATTTTAGCAAATTGCTTAGGGGCTTTAGGCACATACAACTGTCTCTTTTGTCTATATGCATGTGAGTGTATTGGTTCATTTACTTTCTTAGAATAATATGAAAACTTTTGTGCATATTGAGCATTGCGCTTGGGTGCATATGTGTGTTGATATTGGTTCCTTTGCCTTGGTACACATCACTTGTACCGCCTGCGGTACCCGTTTCAAATTTGTTTCTTGATTTCTTCTTCAGTTCTTATCTCGGTGTGGCTCATTTTTCACCATTTTTCGTCCGTTTCTTGAATCTTTGATACCTGCTACCTATTAAAACTCGATATACAACTTCAACAATAATTTTGGCTCAATCTACTCAAAAACAACACAAATTCTAAGTCAAGGATACCTAGTTTGTTGGTAAAAATCCAACTTAACAAATACCTCCAAACTTGAATTGTTGTTTGTCCTCAAGCAAACTAAAAAACACTGCAACAAAGAATAATTGTTTGAGTTTTACAAGTGATTTCAACGCCTCGGGAAATTTCAAATATTACATGACTTAACGAATTTGATGTAATTATGCTCACTTGTCAATTAAGCATGCGAGTTCACCTCAATTTCGTGACTTCATATGTGAATGCAATCGATGTTTCAGTTCTATTTTCGTTGCTTAAATAACTAGTCAAATATTTTCCTATGATCCCTTTTAGAACTTCTTGGATATAATTCTAACATCAATCTTCACATTGTATGCAATAAAAATATAAGAATCAATAGGACTTTCATAGGTTGTAATGTAAGCTCGGGTTGAAGGTATAAAAATAAGTGGCTACAATTCACCCAAACATATATAACAACAACCAATTTCAAGGATTTGTAAGTATTTTTCCTTCTTGTCCCGATTTTTGTATTTTATATATTTCTCATGGACAACATTCCTCTATAAAAAATATACCCATCTTAACTCCATATATCTCATTTGTATGGATTTCATATGTATGGGTGAAACAAGGTTATCTTTGGGAAATTTCTCATTTTTGGCTTGAATAATCAGTAAGTTGTCAACGAAAAAGTTTTACTAAGCTCAAAAAGGGGTACTAGAGAAATATTTATTTTGGTAGGCTATATAGGCTTTAGCTTTTTAAAAAATGGCCTAAATCATTTTCCTAATGTTATATCACTTTGCAAAATTATTTTGACTAATGTTCAAACAAATCCTTAAGTTATAGGGGATCATTTAGTTTATATTTTGAAAAATATTTATTTCGGCAACTTATCAAAATTGATTGAAAGATTGTGTAAAATAATTAAGTCACAATTTCAAGATTTATCACTTGCGTTTTTTTTTTTAACAATTAAACACATCACGCATAGATAATTCATCAAATCATGCGAATTCAAAATCAAAAACATCATAGACTACATAAACGTACTCAAAAATTATTATGATACAAGAATGAAAAGGTACTACTACCCCCCTCCCCCAACTTAAAATGTGCATTGACCTCAATATACGAATGATATGCAAAAAAGTTTAAGGTCAATAAAACTTTCGTAAAATCCATCAACCAGCGGGTTCATTGTCTTCAGTGAAGTGGGTGGAGTAAGCGGATTGAGTGTCATCAACCTCCGGTAGGCGATAAAGAAACCAAATCGAGTTCGGCAAAATAATCTATCTTGCATCTACGCACCTTAACCCGAGTGTGTTGTTCGGGCGTCCTTGGTGTTTTCTTTACCTCTATGTGATCTTAGAGACAATTGGTGTAGAGCTCGTAGACGAAAGAGGATGCAGCCAGAGCGGGTTGCATGGCAAAGCCCACCCATTGGCGTTCGTGGAGCATGTCAAGTAATTCGCGTCTTGATGAAGCGGTGAAAACCCATGTTCGAGCATAATGGAATGAGGTTTACTCGTTCAAGAATTAGACGGTGGGTCGCCATTCTTTGTTGGTCGATATTCGGCTCCAGGGAAATGGAAGTAGAAGTCGCGGCGTGATGAAGATGCACCTCCTCGATTTGTGCGAGCCATCCTAAAAAGTTAGAGCCAAAATGTTAGGAAATTTGTTGTTTAGATTTTGATGAATGCCATGTAAAACTTAGAATAGGAAGTTGGCACCCCATTCTTGTTGTAAAATGCATTGTAATAAATAGGGTTGATCAAGCTGGAGTTAAGTCGGCATACGCTCAAACATGTAAGAAGACAACGGAGAACTAGAGGAAGACTCCGCTGCGAGACAACTAAGTATGGCAAAGAAGAGTAGACGGGAACTCTCAAAGAAGCGGTGAGATGCGGTGAGTGGAGTATCGGTCAAGTCAACTCAAGAAGAGCCAAGTCTCAAGTTGAAGTTACTGAAAGAGTCATCCATGATTGGAAGGTGACTCTAAGTCACCTGGGGAAAGCAAAGAAATGCGATCAAGTCGAGATAATCAAAAAGATCCGTTGCACGAGAAATCTAGAGAATTACTTAAACAAGTAATATCTCCATACTACCTTTCTCGAAGTGCTCATCTAGAAGCGTGCAAAAGGAATTAACCAATGGGAAGCACTACACCGTGTCGAACTCGAAAAGTGGAGAACAATTCATACGAGGAAATGGCAATTCCAAGGATCGCAACAAGACAAGCCAACGACGCAAGTGACTTTCAAAAATAAGCTATCTCTTCAACGGGCAAATTTTTGAAAGATCAATATAAAAGGCGAGGAGTTTATTTGAGAAGTAGAGATCAAGGAACTAAGTAGACCCGAACCAAAAACGTTCAAGCAATTATTAGAAAATCTGAAATATTCTCAATCCTCAAGCCTACACTACGAAGAACATCAATCCAACACTCACCGTGAAGGAAAGATAACTTCAATCGGTTGAAGAGGAAAATACTTGAAAAATTAAAGGGGTCTACACTCCACGAAGGATTGTAGGAAGGTTCGAGTCGAACCAAGTCTTGAGCTTTTGGAGGGCTTCGTGATCAAATCCAAAGAGCTTGAGCAAGTGAGTTGTAGTAGCAAGGCACCGCCTGTGAAGAAGCCGAGTCGTCGAGAAGCCAAATGAGTGATCAAGGCGTCTCAGGATCGAGTCCCAAAGGATCAAGTCGGTTGTGTGATCAAGACTTGTATCCTGGACTTACCACTTTGTATCTTGATCAATACCTAGTGGATTCCTCCAGGGAGTTGGAGAAGAGAGGAGTAGAAGAATTACCCCATCTTGAACCTCTATAAAAATTTATTGTGTCATTTACATTTCAAAGATTTTAATTCCTGCATCTTAATTGTTTAAATCTGTGATAAATTTGCTATCCACTTGATAATTTCTAAGTACTAAACCAAGCACTAAATCCTTGCTTAATCAAACTTAAGGGTGTTAAGTCTTCCAATAAAACAAACCACGCTTGAGTTAATTTAGACTTAACAAATTGAGTTATTCCATCAACAGGCTCGATTGAGTCTATTGAGAGACTAACTCTACGATTATCTAAATCAGTTGTCCACCAAGGACACAACTGTGTAGTATCAACTCTGAATATTTAAAAGGACTAAATTGAAAATTCGGTAAGGTTTATTCAACCCCCCTTCTAAACCTTACACTTACACCCCCTTGGGACCTACAAGTGGTATCGGAGCGGTTGGTTCATTGAGCCTTCCGCACCGTTCTTGAACTAGATCTCCAAACTTTTCAAAGTCTGCTTTAGCACTTAAACTTTCAAAACTCTTTTTATCATTAAAAGTTATTATCATGGAAGCAAATTTGACACGCTTTCCTATGTTCACAATTGAAGAATTTGATGATTGGAAAATTCGTATGCGGGCTCATCTATCGACTTTACATGATGAGATGTGGATAGTGATAGAAGATGGGTCACCAAATCTTAAAGGTGAACACAAAAGTGAGAAGAGCTGCAAAGGAGAAGAGGATGTTGCTCCCGGACGATCATGGTTGAAAAACCAAGAACTGAATGGACAAATGATGACAGAAAAGATACAACCTGGACAATGTAGCCAAGGACATCCTTTACAAAACCTTGGACAAAGCCATGTTCAATAAAGTCAAATCATGCAAAACGGCTAAAGAAATGCAGGACAAGCTAACATTGATTTGTGAAGGCTCGGAAGCAAATCAAAGAAAACAAATTATCGGTGGTTGTACGAGAATTTGAGAACTTCAAAATGATCTCGGGAGAAAACCTGGATCAACTGGATGCTCGATTCACGAAATCACCAATGAGCTATCTCGCACTTGGAAAGGAATATACACAGAAGAAATGTGTATGAAGATCCTAAAAAGTCTTCGGTGAATGGGAAATGAAGGTCATGGCACCGAGACATTCCATGGACCTATCAAAGATATCCAATCATGAATTATTCTCGGATCTCAAAGCCTACGAGTTTGAGTGAGAAGAAAAGACCGAGGAAGAGACAGGTTGTACCCAAAACAATTTTGCTCTAATTGTTAAAGATGGGAAGAGAGCTGAGGTCAAAAAAAGTCATTGATCCGGAAAAATAGCCCTGATGGTTAAAGGTTCAACAAGTTCTTCAATAAGAACTACAAGAGAGAAAGGGTGAATCTTCCGGAAGACACTCCTCTCCCCAAATCAAGGAAGATAGGCCAATCAAGAGAACAGATCATCGTAAAGTCAATATCAAAGGGTGACAATCCAAGAATGGAAAGAGGCGATCAAAAGGTTGAATATCTATCTTTGGAACTCAGACAACCAGGTCACTATGCCATTGATTGCCCATATCCTGTAGTCAACAAATACGGGGAATGAAGAAGAAAGAAAGGTCTTGAGAGAAATAAGACAAGAAAAGAAAAAGGCAATGTTGGCTACAGAGATCTTTGAAATAGCCAAGTCAAGAGAGACAAATTGATTGAAAAAGCGATGAAGAAGCGACTACTCAAGTGACTCTGAAGAAGAAGCCCGATCCGTTTAATGGCCAAGGACAGGATCAACCTCCGACCAAGAAGATGAGGTACACTCTAACTCATCAAACTCGGACTCTAGTGATAGTGACGTGACACACACACTTCATCACCCACTGATCTTTATGATTCATTAGGCAAAATGATGAAAGATTTTGAACACATTAAATCCTCACACACACTATTGAATGAGGAAAACAGCTACTCAAGAGACAAAACTCAAAGCGACTAAGGAGCCGAGTACTCTAAGTCAAATAGCCGATGAGAATGATAGTTTAAAGGTGAAAATGCTAAGTTAATAGCGAAATTGCCATAGAGAAGAGGGAGAATGACCTCAAAAATGTTATTGCCTCATTCACTAAGGCATCTTAATCATTGGATGATCTTATTATAAGTCAAAGAGAATATGGAGACAAGACAGGCTTAGGATTTAATTCCTCTCGTGCTATGTCAAACTCCAAAAGTGATTTTGGAAAAAGGATCTTCAAGCAATGAAGAGTCAAAAAAATCCAAAACTCTAAATGTTACACACACATTCACTTCAAAGCACAATTACAAGCAAACGGCCTTGGTTATAAAGGAAAAGAAAAACGACCCGATTGAGTTGAGTGCGCTGAAAGGATGAAGAAGAGATTCAACAGTTCCTCAAAAACTCCAAACAAAAATACTCTGTAAAGAAAAAGCGAGCTACCAAAAACCCTTAAAATCTATAAAAGAGATACATATGATGGGAATGGTAGAAAATATCCTAGCCAAGCTGATTGGAATAATGTAAACTATCGAAAGATAGACTTATGGAATATAAGCCCAAATGGCAAAGGCTTAGAACTCAAAGAAAGGCCATTCCAAAAGTATAAGAGCTTTCATCAAAGACACATATGCACCTAGGCACTACACTCGAAACACCACATTTACCCAAAGAAGGCGATTGCTAAAACATATACACAGGCATACGACAAAAGAGACAAATGTATGAACCTAAAATCCCAAGCAATTTGCCAAGATTAATTATGATTATGGCATCGATAGATGGCAACCCCTTAGAGTCAAATCATTTGGCTATAAGTTGGTTGGATCATCTTACAACTCTAACCCCTCGGGACCTGCATACAAATATGGGTACCTAAAACTTAATTTCCTTGATTGCGAGCTCGAGGAACAGTGAAAGTGCCAAGGAACCTGGTACATGGATAGTGGTCGTTCCCGGACATATGACAGAAACAAGAAAAATCTGTCAAAATTCAAGGAAGTTAAAGGAGCAAAAGTCATATTTGGTGGAAATGAAGCTCCAGGTGAAATAAGAGGCATTGGATCTATCAAAAGGAACGGATTAGAAATCTCAGATGTTGCATATGTTGAAGGACTCAACTTCAACTTGTTAAGCATCAGCCAACTCTGTGACAAGGGTTATAATGTTGGATTTCACATGGGTATATGCCAAATCAAGGATACTGAAACGAATGAAGTTGTGTTGCAAGGATGCAGACAAAAGAACATGTATGTAGTAGATTGGTCAACCGCTACACACAGCACTTGTCTATTAGCAAAGACCACAGCTGAATCAAGTTGGTTGTGGCACAAAAAGCTGAGTCACCTAAACTTCAAAACGATTAACAAGCTTGCACGAAGTAATCTTGTGGAAGGACTTCCAGACTCAGTATACAAGAAGGAGAGTATATGTGATGCATGTCAGAAAGGAAAACAAATCAAATCTTCATTCAAAGAAAAGACATATCCATCTTCAACAAGAGTATTGCATCTGCTACATATGGATCTATTTGGCCCAGTGGAACCAGCCAGCATAAGCGGAAAGAAATACACCTTGGTGGTAGTAGATGACTACTCAAGATATACATGGACAATATTCATGTGCAAGAAGAAAGAAACTCTCTGAAAACTACCACAATGCGATGAAGAGGATTCAAAATGAGAAGAGCCAAACCATTATCAAAATAAGATCGACAGAATCGAGAACTTTGGTTTGTCAATGGAATAATAACTTAGTATTGTATTGAAAATGGTATTGGTCATGAACTATCGATAGCAAGGACTCCACAATGAGAATAGAGTTGCGAAAAGAAGGAACAGAACTCTCAAAGAAGCGGCAAGGACCATGTTAGGCTTAAGCGGGATTACCAAAAAGATTTTGGGGTGAAGCAATCAACACACTTGCTACACTCAAAACAGATGTATGATAAACAGGACAACCGACAAAGACTCCCTATGAGATTTGGACTGGAAGAAAACCAAATGTTGCATATTTCGAAATATTTGGATGTAAATGCTTCATCCACAACAATGGCAAGGACAATATAAAGGCTTTCGATGCTAAAGGCGATGAAGGTATCTTCTTGGGATACTCACTGAAAGCAAAGCCTTCTGAGTACTCAACAAAAGGACTATGGTTGCGAAGAATCCATTCATGTGGTATTCGATGAGCCAAATGTAAATGGAGAAGACATTGAAGAGTCGGTGACAAGGCTGAATCATCCAACCATACGAAGAGTCCCTATCTTTGCTTTAAAGCCGGAATTATAAACTCGAAAGAAGATGAGATAGCTGAATCTCAAAAACAATGAAAAATTTGCGGTAAAGTGATTACGAGAGAGTCTGAACACAAAGAACACAACACAAGACGATCAATCCGGCTAACTTACTCCAACTTTGATGTAAGATGGCCGAGAGACCATCCATCGAAACTTGTCATTGGAGATATAAGAGAAGGTGTCAAAACAAGATCCGAACCCAACAAGCCATGTTCACATGCTTTATCTCGCAAATAGAGCCCAAAGATGTGTTACAAGCATTGGATGACACACATTGGATTCAAGCTATGCAAGAAGAGTGAATCGGTTTGAAAGAAATAAAGTATGGGAATTAGTTCAAAGACCCACACATCAAAATGTTATTGGTACTAAATGGGTGTTCGAAACAAAATGAACGAGGAAGGTTACGTGGTAAGAAACAAGGCAAGACTAGTAGCCAAAGGATATTGCCAAGAAGAAGGAATAGATTTTGATGAAACATTTGCTCCGTAGCAAGATTGGAAGCTATAAGGATGTTTCTTGCCTATATGCGACTCACAAGAATTTCATTGTATATCAAATGGATGTAAAAAGTGCATTCCTAAATGGTTTATTGGAAGAAGAAGTGTATGTTGAACAACCTCCGAGGATTTGAGCGAAGACTCTTGGAGATAAGGTATACAAACTCAAGAAAGCCTTGTATGGATTGAAACAGGCACCCAGAGCATGGTATGATACCTTGTCACAATTCCTAACGAAAATGGATTCACAAAAGGAAAAGTAGATAGAACACTTTTGAATTCAAGACAAAAATAGTATCTTTGCTTGTTCAAATATATGTGGATGACATCATTTTTGGATCCACAAACAAAGAGTGTGTGAAAAATTTTCAAACCTCATGCAAAGTAAATTTGAAATGAGCATGATGGGAGAGTGACATTCTTCCTTGGACTCCAAGTGAAACAACTGAAGGATGGAACGTTTATAAGTCAAACAAAATACACGAGAGACTTAATGAAGAAATTTGGTATGGAGGAGAAGTCTTACGTGAAAATACCAATGAATACATCATCAAAATGGACATGGATGCAAATGGCAAGCACCGTAGATCAAACAAGATCTGAGCACTTATTGGATCATTGCTCTATCTTACAAAAAGCGGGCCATACATCACCTTTGTTGTAGGTGTATGTGCAAGATTTCAATCTGCTCCAAAAGAGAGTCATATGACATCGGCTAAGAGAATCTTGAGATACTTGAAAGGAAGCGAAGAAGTTGGCTTATGGTATCCAAAGGAAGGTGGATTCAAGCTAATTGGCTATTCGGACTACGACTATCTTTGGATGCGAGTTGACAGGAAAGAGCACCTCAAGCACATGTCAAATGCTAGGAAACAGTGATTTCTGGTTTAGCAAGAAGCAAAATTCAATTGCCACCTCTACAATCAGACGCATACATAGGCTGCATGGCAAAAAGTTGTGCCCAAGTCCTATGGATGAGACAAAGAATCGAGAGACTATGAAGTTGAAGAAAAAGAGATTCCAATCATGTGTGATAACATAAGTGCAATTGCAATCACTCAAAATCTGTGTTGCACTCAAGAACAAAGCATATCGATGTCGAGATATCACTTCATAAGAGATCATGTTGAAAAGAAGGACATCATCGTGGAATATATCTCAACGATAAACAATTGGTGACATCTTCACAAAACCATTATGTGAGTCAAGATTTGAAGAACTCAAGCATGAGTTGGGGTTAATTGAGTGAGTTAACATTGAGAAGACTCAAAGAAAAGAAATGGAACACAAAAAGGAAAAGAGCCGAACTCACAAATCATTAAGTACATCACCATTTGTATTGGAAAGACAATACTAAGTCATTTGTTAGGAGTCACTAAGAGAACTCGAGAGAAGAGGAGTTAAATCGGCTAAAGGATAAGTGAGTCACTTATGAGCAAAGTGACAAAAACGCGATCGTTTTTACTAAGCGGGAATGTTTTTAAGAATGACGTCAGCATAATGATGATGTGTACAGACATAAAGCTGCACACCAAGCTTATGATTGGATATAAATGCTGCCGCATTAAATACGAGACATTAAATGCTAAATAGGCGTGCAAAATCTAAGCCGTTGATTTCGATCACATTTCAAAAACCACCGCACATCCTTTCATAAACCATACTTAAACCATTTTCGCCCGTTTCTCTCACACACTATCAAAACTGTTCATCTCTCTCTCTCTCAGAAGCAAAAATTCTCTCAAAAAAAACCCTATCTATCTTCAAATCAATCCCGAAGTTTTCTTCGATAAAATCCTGAAAAATGGCACCAACTTATGATTTTATCAAGTTAGGAAAGCAAATCCACACCGGGTCTACCGTGGATTTCGAGGGCATGGTCAAACAGGGGTCCAATGACGCCCTCATAAAGAAAATAGCTGAAAAACTCCAAACGACCCAAAGTGAAATCGTTTACGACGATGGAATTTTCGATGACCTATGTGGAGGAGGTCGCACAATTCTATGTGAACGCTGAGATTCACGATGAAGGAATAAAGTCATCTCTGTTCACGAAAAGGAGTTCACCATCTCTCGCCAAGGATTTGGTGAACACTTTCATTACCAACGGAAGGAGCATCGAAATTAACGGCTGATGTAAACTTGACTCACTTTGCTTGGAAGGAAATAGCCAAGCCCGACTATCTTTGATAAAATAGTTTACACAAAGAAATAAGAGGTCTTGAAGGAGGACTATCACAAGTCTTGTTGGACATAGTTGCCAAATGTATTGACATCAAATTTGGCGACTTTGACCAACTGTCAAAACCAAAGTTGATCGTAATGGTCACATCATTGAAGAAGGGAAAATAAACTGGCCGAAATTTGAGTTTGTCTCACAAAGGACTATGCCAAAATGTAGGAACAAATCCTTCAAGGAAGATGGCACATTTGGAGGATCCCACTAGGATATGGCACGTGATTGGCGGATGATGGAGGTGAAAGGAGTCCCTCTTAGACATGTAAAGGCGTTCCATGTTAACAAGAGGATGTTCAAATCAAACCTCTCAGGCGCCTGAAGAGAGCCTACGCCAAGAGAGGCGACACGAGTGAGGGGAATCGGTGACCACGAAGATCTGTTTGTTTCCTCCCCACCAAAGAAGAAAGTCCCCTGCGGTACGCTAAGAAGACTGTCGCTCTGCAAAGAAAGAAAGTCAAACTCTCTCCCGCCGCAGTCGAGTCACCTTCCCCGCAGCCGTGTGTCTCCCGCCCCAAGCAGCGGTCGAGAAGGACTCTCAAATACCTTCTCCGATCGTCAAAAGGAGGAGAACGATAAGCCAAGACGGCCAACTCCTCGAGAAGAAAAAACTAGCACCGCCCCCACCGCCCAAGACTCGGAAGAAATCGTCTCGAACCGAAAATCCCTCGGTACAAACTAGGAGACGAAGAAGAATCATCAAGCACTCCGAGCTTGAGAAACCAACCAGTCGGCCACTCACCGAGCAGATATCGGAGATAACTGGGAGAAGTAGAGTCTCCGGATGTAATTGATGAAACAGACCAAAGTCTGCTTGAAGGCGATCGCCAGAGCCAATCAAGAAATAGCTTTGTAGTCCGCGTAGCCGAGACACAAGACGAAGGCGATAGAGCGATAGTGATGTGATGATCCTATTCCCACCTTACCCGGACATCCAAAATCGTCTGCGTGAGTGGAGGAAATGGAAATTAAGTAAATCAAGGAACAGTTCCAACGGCCCGAGTTTATAGAAGAAGAAGAGGAAGCTGTTAAACTTCCTTGGACTAACCACTGTGATCCCAAAGATCGGATGAAGACAAGCGCACGAGATATCCTGCAGATCCTCAAGGACAAGGAGAAGGAAAGACAAGCGAGAGGAAGGCCGAGGCACGTGAGAAGGCCAAAGATCCGCGCCTATCTCCGACACCACGAACACACACACCCTCTCCTTGATGTTTTATCGGCGGTGATGAGGATCCGAACTCTGCTGCGCCTCTGAGAAGAGTTGCAAATGCGCAAGCATTGCGAATCGAGAATCCTTCACGAGCAAAGATTGATGGAGGGACCAGGAGAGTCCTCGAACACACGTGAAATTGATCCAATGGGAGTGGTTGAAAGAAATCGCCATCTGTTGTTGCTACCACCACTTCCCGACTCACTCGGAAGAAGCATAAGGAGATGGTGATGAAAGCGGGATAGTGGGGACCCCGATCGAGCCAAACCCTATTGAAGGTGTCTTACCACCTGCCCCAACGGCTGAACACTCAATAGAAACAGTAGGGAGTTTGGAGACGAGTGACCCCATTCCAAGTCACTCACCGGTGCGCCCGGTGAGGGGAAACTCCCTCCACCGCGGCAAGGTCGGAGAATGCTGCAGATGACTCCACAACGAATCAAGGAGGCAAAGTGGGGAAAGTACAACCACCAAACGAACAGCAAGTTGCCATCAACGAAGCTCGGGCGATTGAGACTGTCTCGGTGAGTGTCAACCGCTCTGAAGGCTAATAATGACGCTGGCGATGCTCGAGGCACGAGGAAGGAACACCAGGGAGTTAACACTGCTGGGCGATGAAAGTGCAATCGATGGGGTTGAGACTCAATGGATGCCACCACGAGAAGACCCTAAGACAGTGACACCTTGTCGAAAGGGAGGTCCAAGGCCTCACTGCGATTGAGGCGTAGGAGGAAATGAAGGCCACGGGAGGTTGAGACTTCCCGGGGTAAAGAAAATGCAGTAGAGAACATCCCTCCTGCTATCATTGATCCATCGAGAAGGAGATAAGTGCGCTTCATGATTCCCAAGATAATCTGATGTAACTTTTCTCGGATCGGAAGCGACGAAGAAGCCGAGTCATCCCCCGTGACAGATCCAAAAGACTCACACTGCGGATGTTCCCGGCCGAGCAAGTCGATCTCAAGACTACTCGTCAAACTTTCAATTTTGATGATGAGCCACCAATGGAAATATCATCATCGTCCGATGACGCTTCCGATAAGGCCGAGACCAGTTCACTCAATTGGAGAAACCACCGGTGAGACCAACGGTTGAGACAATGAGGCTCGGCAAGCGGGTCCACTTCACAACAGACCCCAGTGAAAATGAGTCCACCTGCGCGTTCCCCAAGCCGCAGCGAGTTCGACTCAAAAGGAACTTCCCGCGCACCGCTCATCATTGAACAAATTCCGATTGGCGGTGATGAATCCTTTATAGAATCTTTTCCTTTTTCCCTGGAGGTACCCGACCTCCATGAAGAGTCGAGAGAACGAACGAACGTGCGCTACCATAGACCAGCTCCGTCATTTAAATCAGTACCATCGTTCAGTGACTATGACTTTGACGTGCGTGGCCATCGGATGCAACGGAAGAATCAGTGAAGTTCGCGAAGTGTTCAAGGCATTATTTGCGAGATTGAACGAATGGAGAGGCACCAGGCCTCTATGGACGTGCGGCCCCGGACAACAGAGATGCAAATCTTACTGGCGACTTGAGAGGCATCACAAAGAGGATCGGGGAATGGTGGCAGCAACAAGAAGAAACAATGCGTGTGGAACAAGTTAGATACTTCAGGACATTGTTCAACAAGTCTGCTGGTATGGAGAGAGAATGCTAATGCAAAAACGAAGTTGAGAGAACACATTGAGCACATGCATGAAAGCTCACACCTGCCGAGATAAGGCAGCTGCGTGAGCAAAATAAGAGTGATCTTGACGTCTGGAAGCAAATATGGACAGAAAATTCAGCCTTCTCATGGCTGAAATGAAGCTAATCTCAGCAGAGTTCAACGCTACTCGATCCGAATTTCGTCTTTGCATACTCCGCAATGTGGACTCGAGACAAAACTCAACTATCGCCAGGCTCGACTTCCCGCTTGCAAGTCTGTTTCGGCGTTCCTCTCTCCTTTGATGATGCCAAAAAGGGGAAGAGGAATACCTAAAGCGAAGGAGGATCTCAAATTGAGAAGGAGGGAAGCGCAGCTGCGAAGGAAAGTCACCGAGGAAGTGTTGAAACAAAAGAAAGGAAAGTTTGTTGAGGGGAAGGATCGACGATGTGACCTTGATGATTGCACAAACCCCCAACAAGGTCTTGTCACACGGTGACATTATCGGAAACTCCCAGGTGACTCTGCCACTCCAACACTCTCTGCTATATCTATGGTTTGAAAAGAGAAAAACAATTGAAGCGAGGGATGAAGGAAGTGGAAGCAAGAATGGATGCCCGAGTTATGAACATCTTGAAAGAACATGGAGGCATTCCAAGTGAAGCGAGACACTTATGCCATCTCGGATGTCGGGACAGAGCCACGATCGCCTGATGAATTTAAAACGCTAGCATCTGAAGGATACTTTGCAAATATGTCTATGGCTCAAGCTTGGGACTTGTATCTTGGGAAAAGGGTCTCACGTTATGTGAAGAAGGCGACAGACGACGAGACTACCTACGATCACTCTGCTGGTCACTCACCGGGAAGAAGACCCCGAGACAATACACGCCCAGAGGTAGAGGAAAAAGTAGTGGTGGAGGAAGAGGTTTCATACCTAGGCCTCTGCCCAAAAATATTGAGTACCTAGATCCAGGCAAGAAAGGAGGGATCTACTGGGCCGGCCTTGACCAAATAGCAAATTTGCAAGTGGCTAAAAGTAATGCTGAGTATGCGAAAAGAATAGAAGAAAAAACAAGAGACAAACTCAGCTATGGGAGGAAAGACAAGAGAGATTAAGAAGAGATGAAGCTGCCCGAGGAAGGCATATGAAAAGAAGAAGAAAAAGCGGTGACGATGAGAAAAAGAAAGAAGAAGCGAGAAGATCTTGAACAAGATGAAAGAAGGAGACAGCGAAGAAGATGAAGTGTAGTTGTCCACCCCTTCATGCATTTTATCATGTAAATACATACTATGTAAGTCTTCTGTAATAAAGCTATAAATTCTTCATTTTTTTGTGTAGACAAATGTTTGCTCTGATACACTTTGTAAACAGTTGTGTAAAAGAACAAGAATGTCATGATCAATAAAAGGATTGATTCTACGCATACATTCTATGTAAATACACTATCTGTATGTATCTTTGCTATTTGCATTTCTGAATGATTTAAGTTTTGGCATCATCAAAAAGGGGGAAATTGTTAGGAAATTTATTGTTTAGATTTTGATGAATGCCATGTAAAACTTAGAATAGGAAGTTGGCACCCCATTCTTGTTGTAAAATGCATTGTAATAAATAGGGTTGATCAAGCTGAGTTAAGTCAGTTGCGCTCAAACATGTAAGAAGACAACTGGAGAACTAGAAGGAAGACTCCGCTGCGAGACAGCTAAGTATGGCAAAGAAGAGTAGACGGGAACTCTCTCGAAGAAGCGGTGAGATGCGGTGAGTGGAGTATCGATCAAGTCAACTCAAGAAGAGCCAAGTCTCAAGTTGAAGTGACAAGAGTCATCCAATGATTGGAAGGCGACTCTAAGTCACCTGGGGAAAGCAAAGAAATGCGATCAAGTCGAGATAATCGAAAAAGATCCGTTGCCGCAAATCTGAGAATTACTTAAACAAGTAATATCTCCATACTACCTTTCTCGAAGTGCTCGACCCCGAAAGCGTGCAAAAGGAATTAACCAATGGGAAGCACTACACCGTGTCGAACTCGAAAAGGCGAGAACAATTCATACGAGGAAATGGCAATTCCAAGGATCGCAACAAAACAAGCCAACGACGCAAGTGACTTTCAAAAATAAGCTATCTCTTCAACGGGCAAATTTTTGAAAGATCAATATAAAAGGCTGAGGAGTTTATTTGAGAAGTAGAGATCAAGGAACTAAGTAGACCCGAACCAAAAATGTTCAAGCAATTATTAGAAAATCAAATATTCTCAATCCTCAAGCCTACACTACGAAGAACATCAATCCAACACTCATTTGTGAAGGAAAGATAACTTCAATCGGTTGAAGAGGAAAATCTTTGAAAAATTAAGGGGTCTACACTCCACGAAGGATTGTAGGAAGGTTCGAGTCGAACCAAGTCTTGAGCTTTTGGAGGGCTTCGTGATCAAATCCAAAGAGCTTGAGCAAGTGAGTTGTAGTAGCAAGCAAAGTGCCTGTGAAGAAGGCGAGTCGTCACGAGAAGCCACCGAGTGATCAAGGCGTCTCGGTCGAGTCCCAAAGGATCAAGTCACCGTGTGTGATCAAGACTTGTATCCGGACTGCTACCACTTTGTATATCTTGATCAATACCTAGTGGATTCCTCCGGGGAGTTGGAGAAGAGAGGAGTAGAAGAATTACCCCATCTTCGAACCTCTATAAAAATTTTATTGTGTCATTTACATTTCAAAGATTTTAATTCCTGCATCTTAATTGTTTAAATCTGTGATAAATTTGCTATCCACTTGATAATTTCTAAGTACTAAACCAAGCACTAAATCCTTGCTTAATCAAACTTAAGGGTGTTAAGTCTTCCAAAAACAAACCACGGTTGAGTTAATTTAGACTTAACAAATGAGTTATTCCATCAACGGCTCGATTGAGTCATTGAGAGACTAACTCTACTCGATTATCTAAATCGATTGTCCACCAAGGACACATTGTGTAGTATCAACTCTGAATATTTAAAAGGACTAAATCGAAAATTTGGTAAGGTTTATTCAACCCCCCCTTCTAAACCTTACACTTACACCCCTTAGGACCTACACAAAAGAAGACGAAAAGTAAAATCCACAATTAAACAATTCATAAGACAATTCATATAATTTTCCCTTTTAAACATTGAATTATCATTCAAAAACACATGAAATTTGGTCAAATTGCATCCAAATATATCATTGATTATTGTCATGTGACATGGTATGCAATTGAATAAAAAATTAGTAAAAATTCTCACTGAAGCATTTTATCGAACACCTTGTGTGCACCAATTTTGATAATGTAAAATCATGGGATTTTAATATGTTTAAGCCCCAAAATTTCAAAACCAAGCAAATACACAATCACATTCACATAAATTAACACAATTCACCGATCACAATAAGCAAGTATAACACAAAATAGTGATAACCTAGGGTTCATATGCTTCAAAGATGAATTTTTTTTATTAGTTCACATGAATTTTGAGTAAAATAAGGAGAGGAATTATCTTATGAAGTGTTTAATCCAAGAAGAATGCGAAAAATTTGAGTCGAATTAATTTTGGAATTTTGAAAAAATCACACGAAGGAAAAGAGAATGAAGTTTGCACAAGAGAAAAGAGAAAATGAGGACTGCGGTACACACCAAGTGTTGAATGAATTGTGTACCATGGTACACATCACTTGAACCACGGTACAAGTGACAAATGAATGGTGTACCGCGATACAGGTTATTTTCGTGGATCGTTTCTTGATTTCTTCTTGATTCTTATCTCGGTGTGGCTCATTTTTCACCATTTTTCCCCGTCTCTTGATTCTTTGAAACCTTGCTACCTATTACAACTCGATATATAACTTCAACAATAATTTTGGCTCAATCTACTCAACAACAATACAATATCTAAGTCTATATGATACCTAATTTGTTGGTAAAAATCCAAATTAGCATTCAGCTAACAATGCACATCTGATGTTTCCGCTCCTTCTCAATACCCATTCAAACAGAAGCACGGGCAGAAGCACACGACTTAATAGGAGAGGAAATAGCTGGAAATGAAGTCCCAATAGTGTAAGCAAATCACTTCCCAGACAAAGACATCTACTTAGCCTTTTTACTGACTCGAATGGACCGCCTTGGAACGAAACTACAAAGAAAATAGGTTATTTTCCCATATAAAGAAAGTTTAAGTATCTCATTCCGCCAGAAGTTACAGTAATGTACATGGACGAAGTTTTATTTGTTATTTACCAATTGCAGAATGTTGAAATAATATTAGTATAGATTATAGAGTCCATAGTTATATCAAAAATCTTGTTGTATTGGATACTGCATGGGTTCAAGAGGATTACACAAAAGTTACAGGTTGAAAAATATGCAAAACTCAAAAATTAGTCCTGTAACTAATGATGATTATAAAATTACATCCTATTTTGTGTAGGTCCCAATGGGTATTAGTGCATGTTAAGTCTAGAAGGGGAGGGGGATTGAATAGACTTAACCAATTTTTGATTCTTGATCTTAAATTAGAGTTTTAACGCAAGTAGCCAAGGCCTTGAGGGGAAACTTAGTTCAACCTCAACAGTAGAGTTAACCACTCAACAGACTCGACTGAGCTATTGATTGAGTAACTCAGCTGAGTGAAGTGAGCTCTTTTAAAATTACAGGTAGTTTGGTTTTACAGCAGAAGTCTTACACCCTTAAGTTGAGATATTTTTTCAACACTTTTTTTAGTTAAGTTATTATCAGTTGACTTAGCAAATTTATCAATTAGCAGATATAAATGTGCAAGAAGTAAATGTGTTGAAAGAAAATACACACAAAACAATTTTATAGTGGTTCGAGAATGGGATAATTCCTCTACTCCACTCTTCTCCAACTCCTGGAGGTAATCCACTAATGTAATAATGAGTTACAAAAAGGATGGACAATCCGAGTAAGCCTTGATCACACAGTTGGCTTCACTCTTGGGACTCAGCTCTTCACAAGACAACTGTCATGCTACTTCAGCTCCTATTCTTGGATTTGATCACGAAGCCCTCCAATCTCTGGTTCTAACTAGAACCTCAATGCACTTCTTTCAACCTTGGATGTGCAGACCCCTTTGCCTTTCAACAAGTTTCATCTTCAACAGCTTTGAAGCTTTCCTTTCCTTCACCAAAAGTATTGGTCAGATATACTTCGAATTTTACGCTTGAGCATTGAGTGTATTGCTTGAGAGTATTTTGCTTGCTTTGTTTGCTCAGATAATGTCTTGTGTCTCGTGTGTGTTCTCTCTCAAATAAATTCCTCAGCCTTTTATAGTGGCAGTTCGAAAATTTATCCGTTGAAGAGATAGACGCATTTTCAAACACCACTTCATGGTCGTTGGCTTGTCTTGTTGTGCAGGAAATGATGTTAACCCAACATTGGTTTAATGCTCTGCAGGCTTGCATGTAACAATGCAGGTGTTCAGGAACATCCCATTACTTTCCAGCCTTTTGCATTCTTTTAACAAAATAGCTTTAAGGTTGCAGTCTGTCTTCTTTCCTCTTTCGGTAACATTTTGACTTTACTTATCAACGAACATATTCAGCTTTCTTGAGCCCTTTTTGCTGTTGAACACCTTTGTGAGTGTTCTCCAAACACCTGGGAGTGACTTAGTTGTCAGTCTGTTGACTGAGACAGCTTTTTGGTACTTGACTGAAACTTCTCTTCGATACTCAGCTACAACACAACTGATTCTTCACTTTGTCCTTCAGTCAACTTCTGCAATCTTCAACTGGCTGCTTCGACTCAGCTCATAGATCCTATGTATTACATAGTTGAATTTACTATAGAAAATGAGATACCAACTTCTTAATATAAGTTTTACATAGCATAATCAAATTCTATATAATAAATTTCCCAACATTTTGGTTGGAATGTGAATTGACTGGAAATTGTGCCAAAATTGGGGATTTCGACCAATTTTTCCAATGGGAACATTGCCCATGTGTTATGGCGCATTAGTGGATGAAAGTGGAAGATGACTGGACTTTAAATAAAATAACTAAGGCAAATGACAACATTGAACCCTAGTTTTTCCCTGAATCCCCAATTTTGGCACTATTTTTAGTCAATCTTTCATATTTCGGCCAAAATAGGACGTAATTCAAGCAATTTTGTCACTTTTAAGGACTAATTATGCTACTTTGCCTTAGAAATATATTGTCTGGTTTTCTATCCAAAAGTCGAGGGAAAGCATACCACAACAACATAAGAGTTGAATCAAGAGTAAACGAAACAATGTGTTCGTTTTGTATTTTTCACTCTAAAGGTCATCTATATATTAAGGAATTAATTTCAAGTAAGAGAGTCACTTTGAAACTTCTTAAATAGTTGAGGTCCAAATTCACAATAGAAATGAAAGCGAGAAATGGAAACTCGTACATAACACAATATTTATTGTATGCAAATTAACAAACAAAGAGAAATCATGGAAATTGAATTTATTGAATCGAAAATATTAAAGGAGTTGCGATCTCTATTTTTTTCCTCCGATTCTTCTTTCCAAGAACAAGAACTTTGGAATTTGGTATTTTGGAGGTGGAATCACCTATTTGATCTCCTTCATTTTGAATTTGATATTCAATAACGTTAATTCGAGGGCTTGAAAACTTATTCTTGAATTAAATGTTGAATCTTCAACAACTTTAACTTTCTGACTTGGAAGTTTATTGATGGAATCGATTCTTCAATTTTCTTCCAAGACGAATTTGACTTCAATAACGTTAGCTTGAGGGCTTGACAGTTTATTCCAAATCAAACACTAGGACTTAATTTGAACGAGAGGGACGCCTTGAATGTTGATTGAACACTGGGGATTTCCTTGAATTTGACTTCTTGAGTAGAGAGAAATTCATCACCGCGTTTCTTGTTTGGATTTTTTTTTCCACCAAGTAGTGATTTAATTCCTTGAGAATGACTCATATTTATACTTGTAGAATATGGATTCTTGGATAAATCATGGGATGCAAATACTTGATATAATTGACCATTCAATATTTGATATTTATCTATATCTCTAATCACAAGATGCGATAATTAAAAAAAATAATGATCACTTCAATATCTTATTAAGATAAGTTATAATCTCGAAGAATTTGAGATAACTATCAAGTTATGTATTGAATTACAAGGATTGAGATTTGACACATGGAAATTATCAATTAACCATAAATTTTATATGCCTACAAATGCTCCCTCAAGACTCGTTCATATGCTTTTGTTTCGATGGAAGTTAAAGTGAATGAGTCCCGAATTCTTTCATCCCATGACCAACTCATAACATTTTTCTTGACTTGGATCATAGAAATAGTTTAAATTTATATCAAGGAGTTCTTGAATTTGTAGACAGTTTATTCTCGTATCAAGGAGTTCTTGAGTTTTGTAGATAATTTATTCTCGTATTAAGGAGTTCTTAAAGTTGGAGACATATTATTCTAATGTCAAGGATCTTCAAGTTGGAAACAATTTATTTTCATGTCAAGGGGTTCTTGAATTTGTAGAAAGTTTATTCACTTGTTAAGGAGTTCTTGAATTTGTAAGTTTGAAATTTGCTGATAGTTTAAACTCTTATCAAAGAGTCATAATTTAAATTTGAGATTTGATGATAGTTCATACTCGTATCAATGAGTCTTTATTTGAATTTGAGATATATTGATAGTTTATACTCGTGTGATGCAATCTTCATTTAAATTTGAAACATGATCTATTTTTTTTTCGTGAATGACCCCTATTTATACTTGTAAGAGAAGGGTTCTTGGATAAATAATGGGATGCAGAAACTTGATTTAATTGGTCATTCAATATTTGATATTTATCCATCTCTTTAATCACAAGATGAATAATTATAAAAAGAGATAATGCTTACTTTGTTATAATCTCGAAGAATTTGAGATAACTATCAAGATATATTTTGATCTTCAAGAATTGAGATTTGACACTTGACATTTATTGATTGATATATTGTAATTATTTTATTATTGTTCCATTCGCCACATATCTTTCCACCAACAAAATTAACGCCAGGAAAATCATGATTTTTAATTCCAAGTTGGTGTCTCATTGATATATTCTAATTCACATTAGTTATAATACACACTACAAAAGCACTTCTAGTTTACCGATAGAATTTACTGACATGAATGATTTGACAAAAAATCCTACCAGACGATCTAACAGCCAAATCTGTTAGACATATCCCAAAAATCGATCCCGTGATATTTTTATTTATTAGCAGGGACTGATATTAGCGGTTGATCGTGAAAATCTTTTCACTATACTACAAGTGTGTAGCGTAGCTAGCAGATAGCAGCGATCAATGTCGTATTCCTCAAGGATTGAATATGAAACCCTTAGACTATAGCAAATATCGTATTCCAAGTTTATTAAAGCGGTCGAAAATCAAGAAATTATTATCTAATCTAAAGTAAACCCTAAATTATCAAATAAAAATAAAATATTTAAATTGTTAAAAACCCGAACTCCACATGTTTTCAACAAATACAAAAGTAACCCTAGGCAATAATCTCAACATGCTTCTTCAATATTAAATTCAGTTAATGTTTATGAAAACCAGTTTATGTATTTCTATGGGTTCAATTCCTAAATTAGTTTGATTAATAATAATTGTAGATTTTCCGATACGTTACAATTTTTATTAACTCCCAAAAGATCTTTGAATTGAAGTACTCCGGCAAACAGTTGTAGATCTCCCGATATGTTACACCCGCGTTTATGTCTAAACCCGATTTTCGCTTGTTAGACTCATCTCCCAAATTATGAACTAACAAATATGACATGCAAATTATTGGTCAAATAATTTACAAGAAATAAGCATTCGAATTCATATAATAGAACATATAAACTAATTAAGAAAATAATAAATATAGAATTAACATGAATCCACAGTTTTGATCATGTCCTAGGATCAGAAAGATTAGCCTAACATAATTGATAACAAATTCATCGACAAATTTGAAATCAATAGTTTGATATCATTTAAGTACAAACAAGAGATCTAAACTAAAAAAAATAGAACCCTTCTTGTCAGGATGGATCCTTTTTTCTAGCCTTTGAACCCTTGTGCTTCCGTACGTAGATGCGAAAGGTCTTGTGGTGTTCTTCGTAGATTAGTGCCTTCCTCTCAGAAGTGTGTAGATTTGTCTCACCCTAGCATATTTTGGTGTATTTTCTGATATAATGACTTATTTTTTCATCCATGCCTTGGTCCCCCTTATATAGGTGCTTTAAGAGATCATTGGTAGAGTTTTGACGCGATTAGGAAATAAAAATTAGACGCAGACAAATCACACGACCGTGTGAAATCACACGGTCTGGCCATGTGAATGGTTTTAGTCTCTATTTTTGGTTGAAATAGTTCTCACAGTCGTGTGATTTGACATGGTAGGTCATGTGAATTGTCTCTGAAATTCTTCCCTCGAACAAGTCGCACGAACGTGTAACAACACATGGAATCAATTCACACGGTCAGGCCGTGTGGCTTGTTTTTCCTCGTTTTCTTCGTGTAATCATCTCTTTACATTCGTAAATCTTGCCCGAGCCTTCTAACTGATATCTTCTCATTCTAGCTCTGTTTCCTATAAAAATTACAAGAATACGCAGTATCATACCTTTCTAAGGAAACCAAAGTAAAGCACACTAAATATGTGTGCAAATGAATCAAATATATATCAAATTAAGCCCCTAAACACACGTATATTTTACATGTATCAGCGGTCCCTCTGAAAAGTAGTAGCACTTCCTCTAAAATGTACTAGTATGTACCACATTTGAAAGTATTAGTTTTTGTAATATTGGACAGTGATATAATATCACGAGAGCACTGAAAAGTATTAGGTTTTCATCTGAAAAGCATTAGCAGTCCATCTGAAATGTATTATTAGCTAGTTCACTTGAAAATATTTAATAATCCTCTAAAAAGTATTAGTATTTTTCCTCAAAAGTACTAGTAGTCCCCGTGAAACGTATTAGTAGTTTTCCTTGAAAAATATTAGTTTATTTTGCCCTCGGTAATTCCCATGAAAAGTATTAGTTTTTCTAATAAAAAATTTTAGTAGTCCCACTGAAATGTATTAGTATGTAGTATAAAAAATATTAATATTCTGTTGGGTCACTAGGTCTCTGGGCTGCTGGGTCCGCGGTTGGGTAGATCCATTAGGCTGGATCCATCTAACTGTTAAACCGTAGAGACTACCTCAAATGATATTATCATTAAATTTTACAGTTACCTACAAAATATTTTCGCCTGAACTATCTCCACTAATTACCAACAAATCATCAATAGTTTTAGATTTTGTTGGTAAATATTAATTACCTGCAACGATTTTTAACTACACTTTACAGTTATCTTAATACTTGCATACGTACAGATTTTTCTGTAGGGTAAAATGGGTTTTTTCTTGTAGATATTTTCCTACATAAGCAGTTAATATCAATGAACTAAAGTACAGTTACATGATGAATTTATAAAATGAAATTAATAAGCAGAATTGATAAGTACTGGATTAAGTGTGATTATCCTTTGTAAGGGTGTTAACTAAGGTTCAAACTCTCTATCTTTCAACTTCTTAGAAATTTATACTCTTCCCTCCAACCACTACTCTCAATTTATTAAAAAAAGTAATGGATCTATATTTGGCAATTAAGTATCAAGATAAAATAATAAGTCCATTAATTATCTTTTCCACATTATATATTAAGCATAGGAGGCCTATTCAGGATTTACAAATTCAAAAACAAATGGGGTTGCTTAACTCACCATAATTCCATTACTTGGACGTACTTTTATGCAGATAACTTGGGGAGTAACAATTAATTTCCACTCGGAAATATTAATAATATGTTCAGCTTTTGGAGAATTAACTAAAGTAGAAAGGCAGTAAAGTGTACGTTAGGATATATTACTAATTAGGATTATTATTGTTATATTTAAGTATAATTGTTATTGTAATTTAATTTGAATAAATATTTAATTTGGTGGTGGTCGTGGTGCATGGAAATTGGAAGCATCACCCAAACAGAGGAATCGAATCAGCCCTCGCTTTATTTATGCTTTTTCACAGTTTGCCACAGTTTTCTTTACCACTCCCCAAGAAAATGGTGGGTGATATACTCATGCATATCTTAATTAGGGTTTTCTCCTTTTTTTTCCATTTTCATAATTAATATTTCATCTTTTCTCCAATTATTTCTTGGAGAATGGTGTGCTGATGCTTCTCTTTACACCTAGATCAGAGAGAGAGAATAAGAGAGAGAGAAAGTGGGATTCATTCAATTCAAACTGAGTACATATACATAAGAAAAAGATCATTAGGGGAAAAAGAAAATGTGACAGCAAAAAAGCCATAGCAGTGTATAGAGAGGGAGAAAAAGAAAAGATAATAAAAGAAAAGATGGTCAAATTGGACCTCGAAGACTACTTCAATTCCATTCTATCATCAGCTTCGACTATCTTTATCGAAACTAGATCTACCAGTTTCACTTTCTTTCATTTTGAACACCTCCCAATTAATTCCCCTAATATTTTCTATATACTTCTCTTTTTTGATTAATAGCTAGCTATCATTAATTAATTTCCTTTTTCCTTTAAAAATTAATTACTATATGTATAGAAAAGCTAGAATCATTTTTTTAATGAGGAAAAAGAGAAATTGGAATTCAGCAACGTCGTCCGTCATTGGGAGTTCCAGCCATGCAACTTCGACTTCGATTTCAGCTTCAGATAGATACGCTAGATTTATTGAAATCTGACACACACGAGTGGCCACCTGCATTCTATCATTGCAAAAATTAAATAGTTATATATAAATACATTTAAATAAACAAAATAGAGAATGGTGAAATTGTCGTTGAAGTGAGGAAAGTGGAGCCTTGGTTTTTAAAATTATCATTTCTTGATATTCCGAATTGGTATAAAATACAATTAATAATGTCCAGCGCCTCAATGGCGGACCAGAACGTAAGCGGCCCAGCGCCTCCCCAGATTCTCGAAAATTCTGTTTTCAATCCATTAAAATCTTTTAGGCAAAATTGTTTTTTTCGTCATCTAAATGGGCGCACTTGGAGATTTGGTTCTTTATTTTCTTCAATTTTGGATTCGGTCCTTTAAGTGGAATAAATTCAGAGTTTTGGTCCTATGACCTGCTACAACAGGTAATCTTTACCTGTTGGCTGATGTGCAGGGGCGGAGCTAGACGTCTAACTTTGGGGGGGCTAAGTAATTTTGGGGGGCTAAATCAATAAAAAATAATTATTTAGTACTAAAAATTAATATTTTAAAATTAATTATACATAGAAATTATTATTTTTCAAAATATTTGGGGGGGCTAAAGCCCCCCATCTACTAAAGAGGATACGCCTCTGCTGATGTGACATTTAATTTAAAAACAATTAACTTTTAAAGAAAGTTTATTTGAGTTAGCAGTCTAAATATAATTAATATGGATAAGAATTTTCTTTTTTTCCCCTTATTTCTTTTGCCCTTTCGGCTTTTTTCTTTTTCTTTTCTCACCTTCTTTCTGAATTAATTATTTTTTTAAAAAATAATAAGTAATTTATAATGTTAATCATTTTTATTTTATTTATTGTTGAGTTTAATATTTTAGATAATTGAAGTATTTTTTCTAATTGTACTTTTATAAATTATTTATGTATTTAGTAAAATAAAATATAATATTTAAGATTGGGAAAAAAATAAAGTACAAGAGAAAATAAATTTAAAAACTAATTAAATTTTGCCTAAGTATTATTTTACAAGTTTAATTAAATTTTGGATTTAAGTAATAATTTATATTCTTTTCAAATATTAAAACTGTTAACATCTACATATTTTTAGTATTAAACCATAATTAATTTGAAATATAATATAAAATTATATTTTTAACAATATTATTAACTTGCTAGCTAATTATTAAAGTTTTTAAAATTTCAGTAATAAATTTATTTTGCTAAAACAAATGATAAGTTGTCATTCCTTTTTCCCACTAACATGTCCACATAAGATGCCAACTCAAATATTTCTTCTTCAAAATTAAGTTTTTTAAAAAAGTAAATGTCACATCACCCAACAGGTAAAGATTACCTATTGTAGTAGGTCACAGGACCAAAACTCTAAATTTCGTTCACTTAAAGGACTAAATCCAAAGTTGGAAAAAATAAAAGATCAAATCTCCAAGTGCGTCCACTTAGAGGACGAATAAAACAATTTTGCCAATCTTTTATTTCTATATATAACTTTTGTGAGAAAAATATATCCAAATCTATTTTTTTTTCCTTTTTTAAAATAAAAAAATCACATGTTCAATAATAATACAGGCCTGTCATTGTCCTAGTATACTTTTTTTTCTCCTTTTTTCCTTGCTTCGTATGTGTCTGTTGAAATATAAACTTATTTTATGTTTAATTGTGGTAGTTGAGTTTGTTAGTTGATTTTAAGTTGTTGGCGTGGTAGGTGAATGTGGTAGATGGAAATAAAAGATGACCATTGGATCAAGGTTGGTGAGAATCAATCTTAGCCATTGATTTAGTTGAAGTTTTAGTATAAATAGGGGATGTTGTTAGTTCATTTTGTATCAAGTTAAGAAAGAAAAACAAGTGAGTGAGAAGCAAAGCTTCTAAGTAATATTTGAGTTTAAGTGAAGTTGTGGTGAGGTGTGTCTTGTAATATTTGAGTGATCAATAAAATTATGTCTTTTGAGTGGTAAATTTCCAACAAAGTGGTATCAGAGCCACGGTTGTAAAATCTCGTGAAATTCTAAGTATGCTCTGTGGTTGCAGCTTTGACTGATCTTCCACATCAGAAAAAAATTTCTTGAGATTTTATACATAGTGAGATCGGGTTGAGAGTATTGAGTCAACTCATAGAGTTGACCAAGTCAAGTTGATAGTTGACCGCGAGTTGACTAAGGGTTGACCGTTGACCAAGTAAAAAAAAATTCCAAGATTTTTTTTCCAGTCCATTTGTTAGTCAGAATCTTCAATACACATGGCGAGTGTGGCATCATTCCAAGTTCCACAACTTAAGAAACGACTTTGAAAACCTGAGTATCAAAATGAAGGCACTTCTCGGAGCACATGACGTATGGGAAGTCGTGGAAAAAGGTTATGAAGAAACTAAAGACGAGTCAACACTATCCTCTACGAAAAGGATAGTTTGAAAGACTCGAGAAAAAAGAAAAACAAAAGGCTCTCTTCCTCATCTACCAAGCTTTAGATGATGATGGCTTTGAGAAAATCTCAAGTCTTCTACCTCCGCTAAACAAGTGTGGGATAAGCTCCAAGTCTCTTACAAGGAGAAGAGAAAGTTAAAAAGGTACGACTACAAACATTGAGAAGAGAGTTTGATTCACTACAAATGAAAGAAGGTGAACTTGTTTCGATTACTTTTCTAGAGTTTTGACCGTTTCTAATCAACTAAAAAGAAATGGTGAAAAACTAGAAGATGTAGTAGTCATTATGGAGAAAATTTTACGATCTTTGGATTCAAATTTTGATAGTATTACAACTATCATCGAGGAAACTAAAGACCTCGAAACTATGACAATTGAACAACTTCTTGGTTCACTGCAAGCCCATGAAGAAAAGAAGAAGAAAAAAGGGTGTTGCGGATCAACTTCTTAAAGATAGAAGTCCAGCAAACCAAGAATGAAGAAAACTTCCACAATAACAGAAGTCAACGTGGAAGAGGTCGTGGACAAGGAAGAGGTCGTGGCCGTGGACGAGGTTGGAATTCAAATAATAATTTCAACAACAACTATATGCAAGGAGAAAGTTCCACAAGAGGCCGTGGAAGAGGAAATTCATACTCGAGGTATGATAAATCTCAAGTTCAATGTTATAATTGTCAAAAGTTTGGTCATTACGCCGGAGATTGTAGAAATCCCAATACTCGAGTTTATGAGAGAGCCAATTTGGTGGAAGAAAAGAAAGAAGATGGTGCTAATGTTTTGCTTCTAAGCACGAAACGATAACGGTGAAGGTCAAGATGACACATGGTACCTAGATACAGTGCTAGCAATCATATGTGTGGGAGACGAACAATGTTCGTAGAACTTGATGAATCTGTAAGTGGAAATGTATCTTTCGGTGATGATTCTAAAGTAGTAGTAAAAGGAAAAGGTACAATCCTTATTCGCTTGAAAGATGGGAGGCATCAATTTATTTCTAATGTTTATTATGTACCCACCATGAAAACAAATATTTTGAAGTGCAGGACAACTCTTAGAGAAAGGTTATGATATTCATTTGAAAGACAATAACCTTTCTATAAGAGACAATATGAATAACTTGATTGCCAGGGTACCCATGTCAAGAAATAGAATGTTTCGCTCAACATTCAAACCGATGTAGCAAAGTGTCTCAAGATGTGCTATAAAGATTCATCATGGTTGTGGCATCTAAGATTTGGACATCTCAACTTTGGAGGACTCGAGTTACTATCCAAGAAGAATATGGTGAGAGGTTTACCTTGTATCGCCCATCCCGATCGCTTTGTGAAGGATGTTTACTTGGGAAGCAATTCAGCAAAGCTTTCCAAAAGAGTCAAACTCCGGATCTCAAAAGCCACTTGAGCTCATACATGCCGATGTTTGTGGTCCTATCAAGCCAAATTCACTCGGTAAAAGTAATTACTTTCTACTATTCATTGATGATTTTTCAAGAAAAACTTGGGTTTATTTCTTGAAGCGAGTCGTCGAAGTGTTTGAAGCATTCAAAAGTTTAAGGCGCGATGGAGAAAGAAAGTGGTCTTCACATTAAAGCCATGAGAACTGATCGAGGAGAGAATTCACTTGAAGGAATTCCAAGAGTTTTGTGAAGCAAATGGAATTCGACGACCACTTACATCGTTCCCGCATCCCCCAAAGAATGGAGTTGCGAGAAAGAAAGAATCGAACCATTCTCAACATGGTACGAAGTATGCTCAAAAGCAAGAAAATGCCAAAGGAGTTCTCACGGAAGGGCGTGGCGTGTGCGGTTTATCTCACAAATCGCTCACCAACAAGAAGCGTGTGGGGTAAGACACCACAAGAAGCATGGAATGGGAGAAAGCCTGGTATTTGTCATTTAAGAGTTTTTGGAAGCATAGCTCATGTACATGTACCAGATGAACAAAGAAGCAAGTTGGATGATAAAAGCGAGAAGTTCATCTTCATCGGCTACGACAATAACTCCAAAGGCTACAAACTATATAACCCCATCAATGGGAAGATAATCACCAGTCGAGATGTTATCTTTGATGAAGAAAGCGAATGGGATTGGGGTACACATGCCAAAGATTACAACTTCGTTCCTGAATTTGAAGATGATGAACAAGTAATTGTTGAGCAATCAGGAGAAGAACCCATTACACCACCAACATCACCATCATTTTCGCAATCACCACCATCTTTCCTAGTCGAGAGAAATGAAGAGCGTACAAGAAGCCTGGGAGAGCTCTATGAGGTAACTGATAAGCTCGAAAACCTCACCCTATTTTGTCTTCGCAGATTGTGAGCCGATGAACTTTGAAGAAGCTACTCAAAATAAGAAATGGGGAGATGCAATGGATGAAGAAATTAAATCCATCAAGAAAAATGACACTTGGGAGCTTGCTCAACTTCCCAAAGGTCATAAAGCAATCGGTGTAAAATGGGTGTACAAGGTGAAAAAGAATGCCAAAGGAGAAGTTGAAAGATACAAGGCGAGGCTTTTGCAAAAGGTTATAGTCAAAGAGTGGCATTGACTATGATGAGGTATTTGCTCCTGTTGCACGTTTAGAAACCATAAGACTAATAATTTCTTTGGCAGCCCAAAATAAGTGGAAAATACACCGATGGATGTAAAGTCAGGCGTTCCTTAATGGAGTACTTGGAGGAAGAAGTCTACATTGAACAACCAAATGGCTATGTGGTTGAAGGACAAGAAGATAAAGTCTTGAAATTAAAGAAAGCTCTCTATGGATTGAAACAAGCACCGAGAGCATGGAATAGTAGAATTGACAAATACTTGCAAGAGAAAGGCTTCACAAAATGTCCGTATTTAACATGCTCTTTACATCAAGAATAAGGATAATGATGTTTTAATTGTCTGCTTGTACGTTGATGATTTGATTTTTACAGGGAACAATATAGGCTTGTTCCAAGAATTCAAGAAGGCAATGACAAAAGAGTTCGAAATGACTGACATTGGGTTGATGGCTCACTACCTCGGAATCGAAATCAAGCAAAAGGATGATGGGATTTTTATCTCACAAGAAGGCTACACAAAAGAGATCCTGAAGAAGTTTAAGATGGATGATTGCAATCCAATAAACACACCAGTAGAATGTGGATTGAAATTGTGCAAGGATGACGAAGCAAATAAAGTGGATCCAACACTGTTTAAAAGCATAGTTGGATGTTTGAGGTACTTAACTTGTACAAGGCCCGATATTCTTTACGCTGTGATTGGACTTTTGAGCGCTATATGGAAAATCCAACCACCACACATTTCAAGGCAGCCAAGAGAATTCTTCGTTACCTAAAAGGTACAATCAACTTTGGTCTGCTTTATTCAGTTTCTAATAATTATAAGCTAGTTGGATACAGTGATAGTGATTGGGCTGGAGATACTGATGATCGAAAAAGTACAACTGGCTTCACATTTTTCATGGGAGATACTGCTTTCACTTGGGCATCGAAGAAACAACCAATAGTCACTCTTTCAACATGTGAAGCTGAGTACGTGGCAGCTACATCATGTGTTAGTCATGCAATATGGCTAAGGAATTTGTTAAAAGAATTAAGCATGTCACAAGAAGATCCGACAGAGATTTATGTCGATAACAAGTCAGCAATAGCTTTGGCCAAGAATCCGGTATTTCATAATCGGAGCAAGCATATTGATACTCGATACCATTACATCAGAGAATGTATTGCCAGAGAAGAAGTTCAAGTGAAGTACGTGAAGTCACAAGATCAAGTTGCTGATATCTTTACCAAGCCATTGAAGTATGAAGACTTTGCAAGATTGAGAAGTTCACTTGGGATTATAAAATAAGTTTAAGGGGGAGTGTTGAAATATAAACTTATTTTATGTTTAATTGTGGTAGTTGAGTTTGTTAGTTGATTTTAAGTTGTTGGCGTGGTAGGTGAATGTGGTAGATGGAAATAAAAGATGACCATTGGATCAAGGTTGGTGAGAATCAATCTTAGCCATTGATTTAGTTGAAGTTTTAGTATAAATAGGGGATGTTGTTAGTTCATTTTGTATCAAGTTAAGAAAGAAAAACAAGTGAGTGAGAAGCAAAGCTTCTAAGTAATATTTGAGTTTAAGTGAAGTTGTGGTGAGGTGTGTCTTGTAATATTTGAGTGATCAATAAAATTATGTCTTTTGAGTGGTAAATTTCCAACAGTGTCAACATGTAATACACCGAAACTTCAAACTTGTACCATTTTGAAGATATGAACAGTTTTGTGCCAGAAATAACGCAACATTGTAGCTGCGCTGATTTTTTTTAATTTTAAATTAATGATTTTAGTGTACGAAAATATGCACTAAAATGGAATATTATAGAATATTCATTTTTACTGAAAAATTTACTGCAAAATGTTGGAGATGGGGTGCAGATTTTGTAATGAAATAGTGCAAAATATGCACTAAAATTGTGCAAACTGCTGGAGATAGTTTAGAGGGTATTTAGTTAAGCTTATAAGCTCTTTAAAATATGATGTTTGAAAACTTATAAGCTCTTAAAATTTGTTGGTAATTTTTTTCTAAAAAATCTTATAAGATCGCTCCCAAAATAAGATTTTTAGGAATTTATAAGTTGTTTTTAAAAAGGTAGGGGATTCTAACCTATTTTCACAATAATATTAACCATTTTAATTATAAAAAATATCATTATTAACATTTTATAAGTATGTTCTATCGGCTTATTTTATCCAAATACTTTAATAAATTATTAAAAAATAAGATTTAACATCTTATAAGCTATAAAAATATCTTATAAAATGTAGAAGTTTATAAGATATTTTAAATAAGCATACTCAAACACTCCTATAAGTAACATTAATTTAAGGTTACAGATATATTGTAGGCGTAACTCACAAACTAAGCCCCATAGTTACCTAAAAATAAAATAAAAATGAATCATGATTGGTTGTGGGGAACCGCCAATTAGATAAGTTCTTAGATGCATCAATTCTTTTCGTACATGGCATATTAGTGTTGCTTACTGCTTGTTCATTACATAAAGTGAAAGAGAGGATACTAAAGTAGCATAAGTTCCTGCCCTTTGTAATGAAATGACAAATTAGTCCTAAAATTAGTGATGGTCCATAGTGTGCGTTGTGGGATTAAAGTTTCTCTCAACTAGCAAGCATTTGACTTACCATAGTACAACTCAAACTAATTAAGTACCAAACAAGAATATTCAAAAGAAATAAAGAAAAGGAAACAAATTTTTTTCATATATATAGTGACTGGAGAGTGGGTCTGGGGGGATATTATTGAAAGGGATATACATGACCCAGTATAAGTAATTCTAAGATAAGAATAAGGAATGGGGTCATTGTAAAAGATTTAAATCCACAGAATATTCAATATGTCTGTCATGAATTGCCAAGTTTATATTGTTTCTTACTCATTCAATTTCTCAGTCAACAACAAGCTAGCATTTGTATCTCTTTTGTAATTGGTAACTGTTGATTACAATGGTGTTACAATGTGAAGCGTTCAGCAATGGCTTTTATAAACTAAAATAGAAAAATACAATATAAAAAAAGCAGAACTATTCTATTACAACTTGTCTGGACAGAAGCCGAGTCGAGATGAACTCTTTCCGCAAGATAAATATGTCCCGCTAGTGCTCACGGTACGACGTAATGTCCCCAAAGATAAACGGTTTTACGTCTTTTATTCAGTAGCACCACTGACACAAAAGTACCTTTCGAACTGGAAGGAATGACGACAGACCGCTGGACTCAAATGCAGAATGGAGGTGTGATTCGAGATGTTACAACACTTTCGACAACACTTACAAAATATGCAGAGAAATATATTATTTTTTGTGTAACTTGTGCAATGAAAATCCAGACTATTTGTAGGCAACAAAATACAACCTGCAAGGAATTAATTCAGGTGAGTGAGTGGGCATTAACTTTTCTTGTAACAGTCAGGTGTTACAACCCGATCAACTTACAAAACAATAGTAGTGGACCCGGGCCCAAAGGGTCGGGTCGGACTAGCCTCGACCAAGGCCTGGCCCAGCGTGTGCGCGCGTGCGGCCCACTTATGTTATAGTCTATCAAATCAATAACACCTTCTAGTATTTATACTAAAATAAACTATGCTTTATATTCTTTGTAGAACTAGGCTAAAGCCTCTAAACTCCCTTTACATAAAGCTCATTCGTATGGCCAACTTCGTGTATTAATTTCTCACTTACCGAAATTCGGATTTGAGAAATAAAAAATACTACGTACATCTACTCGAAACGTAGATTAACAATTTATAATTTAATTCCTCCAGAATTAAATACTTAGCCACCGAAAATTTGGTTTCGGTCGATGCCCACTTTATTAAAACCAAATTTCCAACAGTAACTTGGCATCTCTAGGTGTATATAAGTATACTGCTTTGTCAAAGTTAATATTTTCTAGTACTCCTCCAGAATAAATGCATCTTCCTAATTTTAAGTAAAATGAACGATATATATTGTAGAAATTAAAGCTATCCCTATATTAGGTGTGATTTAATTGAACCAGACATTCTTTCATTTTCCATCATATAATCTGTAATGTAAAATGTGAAATAAGATATTAATTTATTGTTATATGGTGGATAAAATCAAATAATGAAGGGCATTATTGGAACATAACCACAAAACTTGTTAGAGGGTGTTTCCAATGTTCATGCACTTCCCACTCCAATAGCCTTAAAAGCATTTGAAGATAGAGAGCTTTATCAAATTTCACAATACTTACCATTTTTAAAAATAGAATCTCATCTCATTATACATAATTATTGCAATGCAACACCACAGATCACTTTTGCCTTTTAATTTTAATTTTATTTTAATTTATGTGATTCCATAGTTGAATAAGTAGGCAAGTGAAGAATATATGAAAAGTAACCCACCTCCATGCATTGCCCTCGATTATCGAGGCCGCCTCCCCAGTATATAAACCATCGTCACCACCACCAAAATTACACAGAGCGAAGATACCTTAACATATATAATCTCTCTGTAAGAATTTTGCATTCTCCAACTTAGCAAGTTAATAATTTGTCCAAATTCTGTCCATTTAGATACCTATTTAAGGGTAAGATTTTTATTTAATGTTTTTTATAAGTACTATATTATCTCAAAATTAAAGCTAATGTTACACATTAGTAGACTAGGGACAGACAATGTCGTCCATTTGGTTAATATTTTAAATACGTGACAAACTGAAAATTAATTAATTTTTTTTTTTTTATTATGGCCAGGAAAAAATGAACAGGCCAGGAGATTGGAACTGCAGATCATGCCAGCACCTCAACTTTCAGAGGAGAGACTCATGCCAGCGATGCGGCGACCCGAGGCCCGGCGACAGAGGTGATTACGGGAGTTTCGGTGGAAGAGGCGGCTCGTCCTTCGGGTTCACCGGCCCGGATGTCAGGCCCGGTGACTGGTATTGCGCTGTTGGCAATTGCGGTGCCCACAACTTCGCCAGCCGCTCAAGCTGCTTCAAGTGCGGTGCCCTCAAGGATGACGCTGGTGGCGCTGGCGGCGGCTTTGATAGCGAGATTTCACGTGCTCGTGGCTTTGGATTTGGCGGCGGTGGCGGTGGCGGCGGCGGCAGCCGCTCGGGATGGAAATCCGGTGACTGGATTTGTACCAGGTAAAAATCAAAATGCACCCACTAAATGTGAAAGTAATTCTATTCTCAAATTTATTTTAAGTTAAATCTTCAACCCTGTTTTTTTGGTTAAAAGGAATGTCACAGTTTAATATTTTATTTACCGTAAAAACAGAGCAAAATTATGGATTTTTGTGTCGTTATTACTTACACATTAATAGAATTTTTTATGTTAATTCTTAATAATAATTCTATATAACGGAACAGATTGGGCTGCAATGAGCACAACTTTGCCAGCAGGATGGAGTGCTTCAGGTGCAATGCACCAAGGGAATTCAGTAGCAAATCTTCATTTTAATGCGTCAAGATTCTCCATTTTTGGGTAAGAAATATAGAATAAATTAAAATCCACTCTTTGAATTTCATTCCAGGATTTTATATTACAACATATGTCGCCTGTACTAATTTATTTGTTTTAAGTTTTACAGGTCCACAAATCAAAGTCGCAGAAGAGAGAATCACGATTTGAACACTCCAAAAGAAGCGGATGAATGTCTTTTTGCCTCCTCTTAGTAGCTACATCGGATTTCACTGTTTTCTATTTTATCTTTTATCTTTTTTATAGTTAATTTCTGCCTTTTTGAATTTTAGGGAGCATTAGGACAATTATGATTAATGCAAATTCATGCTACGTAGAGCTGAATCTTTCATTAGTGAGCTTCGATGAGTAGTAGTATGAGATATTTATTGCCATGTATTTCTTGCTGTTCTGAGATCTAATTAATATCCATGAGTGCCCAGCATTTTCTATCTTTACTCATTAATTAGCACTTTTCGGTATTATACTTAATAACTAGATATTGGCTTAATTCATGGGAAATTTCTCCTCGTCAAACCCAAGATATTCCATCTTTATCCAATGTCGCATATATAGTACAATTGTGAGTTTGAGGTTTTTAATTTAAATAAATTCATCAAGTACATTGGAGTTACTATTAAATTCAAAACATGATGACAATGGGTTGTTTTTTCAAATGTAATCGAACTTAAAATATAATTCAAACGGTTTTGAAGTCATTAATTCCATTTAATCTATTTTAATTCTTTTCCCCCTTAAATCCAAATACTTCTATCTAAACGGAGTCTAAAGACAATTAATGAAATCTCTGAAAACAATTAACCACCCAAGTCAATTGAGTTGATTAAAATCTTCTTTTCGAGAGGGAAATCTTCACACTAGTCTTCTTCGGGAGGAGGAAGTCTTTTCGTTTTCTGCTCCTTGAACTGGTAACTCATTGATTGCAAATTTGTCTGCACACACGCGCAAATGTTAGAGGGCCCCGGGGTTGTCCCAGGGAGGTCCCTCTGAGGCTCAAGTCAGCATGGTGAACAAGAGAAAATAACAGTAAACAAATACTTTAAAAAATATGCGTAGGAGAATTATGAATTAATTATGAGTTAATTACTTAAATATAATATGAGGGGCCTTTTATACCGGGCCATGGGCCCCGTGGGCTGTGTAGGAGAATTTGGCCTATGGACCAGTCCACTTAGGAGAAAAACGACTATTTGGGTCAAGCCCGACTACTTTGGGCCAGTTTAATTATTAAGAGTCCATTGGACAATTAATATTAAATAAACTATTATAAAATTATGAAATTCTGTTTTTGCCCCCAACAATACATATACATTAATAAAAAAGATTAACAAGAGTACATGCACTGAGGCACATGAATGAATATGGTATTGATTAAGATAGGAATTTACTGAAAACATCATCATCATATCATCTCCACTATATTATAATATTAGTTTTAACTAGTGTTTTACCCGTGCGATGCACGGCGAATGTAATATTGGACAATATGAAGTCTATTGTGTTTTACGATATTGGGTTTGTTGGGTTCGACCGTATAGATTGGATGTCTATAAAATTTATTACACATTAATAAAAAAATAGAAAATGTACAAACATCGACTCGAGCAAATTAATAACTACAAATTTTGAAAAACTTCTTTGTACACCACGTTTTGCGTCTATTTGTTTTTTGATTCATCTTCGCCACAGACTAATATTTTCAGTCACTTTCGATTGGTGACTAATGAAACAACATATAATTGGCCGTGACTAAATACTGGATTCTTCAAGTACAGACCAACATTTGAGAGAGATTGGCCTTGGCTCTTGTTTATGGTCATTGCATAAGACGCGATCAGAGGAAACTGTCTACGTTGAAACTTGAATGGAATTCTGAGGTCCGACGGCGTTAGTGTCATTCGCGGTATCAACACCTTATGACCTTCATGCGTTCGGTGAGAATTTTAGCTTCAAGACGTGTCTCAGAGAGCCTCGTAATCACCAATCTAGTCCTGCTTACACAATCCAAATCGAGTGGTCCATGTTCCTTAGAGCATAACGAGTCCCAACCTTCAAATGCAGCTCATGATTGGGAACACCGAACATTTTATACCATTCAAAAATTCGTATCGTATGATCATGCAAGAAATCAATATTACCATCAGATTTACTCGTGCTATATGAGCTCAAATAAGTCTGCCCCTCCGATGAATTTAAAGACGTCATATATTGATTGATCGACTCAACAACATCAAGAGTCAGTGCGAGTATCACCCTATCTTTCAAATAAGTAGGATCATCAATGGCGTCTTTAAACATTGGATACGTATTCTCTATAATTGTTGCAATCGGATCACCAGATGATTCCAAAAGAATATCTTCAGGTATATCAATAGTGGCACAACCATCATTAGATCCTCCGATTGTTCCATCTCCGATGCTTGCTATCCACACTGAGAATTGAACCAAATCTGCATAATCATCTGCCTGATCGAGGCTTGGAAGACGCATATTTTTAGTCAATCTGAGTACTGTACAATCTTTCCACAAGTACGATGTATTTATCGTGGCATTGACTACATCCTATCGACTTCCCTTCAGTATAACATGCAATATTTGTCTGAAGTCACCCCCGAACACAACAATTTTCCCTCCAAAAGATTTTGATTCATTCTATGGGTTGACTAATTTTAAAAGAGATTTTAAAGTTTCATCCACGGCTTGAAATCAATGCTTGTGCATCATTGGGGCTTCATCCCAGATTATAAGTTTAGAACGAATAATCAACTCAGCAAGTGGAGTCCCCTGTTTGATATTGCAAGTTAACTCTTGATTTGGGTTTAAAGGAATAACAAAACGGGAATGGGCACTCCTTCCACCAGGCAGCAATAGGGACGCTATTCCACTCGATGCCACGTTCAACACAATTTCTCCTTTCGATCTCAAAGCCGCAGATAAAGCTCTACACAAGAATATTTTGCCTATTCCCCCATAGCCATATACAAAGAACATACCACCTTTATTTAATTCCACCGCTGTTATTATTTTAGAGTAAACCTTTTTTTGTTTCTCATTGAGTTTGGAAATGAGGTTCTTGTGCTCTACCAAAAGAGCCTTACGATCATAACGCAGCTCATCATATATCAATATATTTCGGCTATTCCCAGTATTGTCAGTATCAGGAAATGGCATCGTATCAAAATCACGTAGACTCGTGCCACGACTTCTCAAGATTCTTTCAATCTCTAACAAAGCAAGATTTTTTTATCTCGTTCTCACTCAATACCAATTCTGCAAGATAAATAATACAACATTTGATAAATAATAAGATATATAAAATAATGTTATTAGAAATAAAAATATGACATTTAACTTATAATAATAATACCTTCATGTTGGAGAAGACGTCGCCGTCTATGTAGAATATCATCCAAAAGATATTGCCAACACTTGTCCTATACTACTTCTGGTCTGCTCAAAGATTCTGATTATAGCAACGACGCAAAAAGACTTCTGAGACTCTCTGCAGAAGCCCAATGGCTCGCTTCAGTGATTGCATCAACATATGCTCTATCATCTTCTAACAGGCCAAGAGCATAGCAAACGTCACGGTACGAAGAGTGTTGAGTACCGTTGACCTTCTTGTAGTCATCATGACACGTAGCCCCACGGACAAATTGAGAAGACACCGCAAATAGTACATATCACCAGCCCTTGGAGGGACGAAAAACACTCGACCTACTGATTTCCCCAGTTTTCTTGGCATCCACTTCCTGAGTTCTTTCTTCCATGTGAATTTTGTTGGGGCTTCAACATAGGTTAGCTCACAGGCTTCGGGATATATTTTATTTGCTTCCATCCATGCTAAAAACATGCTCTCCTTAACTGAATCTTTACTAAGCACATCGTCTATTCGCTCGTTATCATTGAAAATAACACTCTGCTCATTCGGAAGATGGAAGCTGAGTCGTTCGACTGAAGGATATTTGTACTGAATCTCAAACCCCAATAACCTCCACGCAGCTTCACATGACGATATATACTTACAATCATAATACATGCTCACTTCATCAACGGTTTTTGTAGGTCCCAAGGGGTGTGAGTGTAAGGTTTAGAAGGGGGGGTTGAATAAACCTTACCAACTTTTCAAATTTAGTCCTTTTAAATATTCAGAGTTAATACTACACAGCTAAGTCCTTGATGGACAGCTAAGTTAGTTAATCAATGGAGTTAGTCACTCAACAGACTCGACTGAGTTGTTGATAGAATAACTCAGCTGTTTTGACTAAACACTTAACTTGATTGTGATATGTTTTCAGCGGAAGACTTAACACCCTTGATTTTGGTTTAAGTTTGTTTCAATACTTGGTTTTAGCACTTTGTTGATTATCAATTGGATAACAAATTTATCGTGATATAAATGTAATATGCGAAAATTAAAGTCTTTGAAATGTAAATGACACAATAAATTTTTATAGAGGTTCGAAGATGGGGTAATTCTTCTACTCCTCTCTTCTCCAACTCCTGGAGGAATCCACTAAGTATTGATCAATATACATAGTGGTTAACAATCCAGATACAAGTCTTGATCACACAAACACTTGATCCTTTGGGACTCGATCTGGAGATGCCTTGGTCACACAAATGCTTCTTCTCATACGACTCGAAACCTCTTCACGGGGCATCTGCCTTGCTACTACAGCCCACTTGCTCAAGTTCCTTGGATTTGATCACGAAGCCCTCCAACTAACTTAAGCCTGGTTCGACCTTGAACCTTCATATAATCCTTCGTGGAATATAGACCCCTTGATTCTTCAAATGTTTACTCTTCAACTGATTGAAGTCGTCTTTCCTTCACAGGTGAGTGTAGGATTGATTTCCTTCGTAATGTAGGCTTGGGGATTGAGCGTTTAATAACTTGAGAATATTTTAGGTTACAAATGTTTCTTTGTTGCTTGTATTCAATTCTCAGATGGTCAAGGTTACCTTTTCTCAAATAAACTCCTCAGCCTTTTATAGTGGTCTTTCAAAAATCTGCCCATTGAAGAGATTGGTTTGTTTTTGAAAGTCTCTTGTGGTTGTTGGCTTGTCTTGTTGCAGTTCTTGGAATTGACATTTCCTCGTACACATGATCCTTCAGCTTTTCAGAGATCTAACACATGTGCAGTGCTTCCCATTGGTTTATTCCTTTTGCACGCTTCTGGGACTGTGCACTTTAAGAAAGGTAGTATGGAAGTATTACTTGTTTAAGTAATTCTCTTGATTTCTGTGCAATGGATCTATTTCAGTTATCTCGACTTGACTGCATTTCCTTGCCTTCCCCAGGTGACTTCGAGTCAGCTTCTAATCATTGGATGACTCTTCTGTCACTTCAACTTGAGACTTAGCTATCTTGAGTTGACTTGACTGATTCTTCACTCACCGCATCTCACCGCACTTGTCGAGTTCCTATCTTCTCTTCTTTGCCATACTCAGCTGCCTCACAGCGAGTCTTCCTTCTAGTCTCCAGTTGTCTTCTTGCATGTTGAGGCATAGCTGACTTAACTCAGCTCGACCAGCCATATCTATTACAATGCAATTTATAACAAAAATGGGGTGCCAACTTCCTATTCTAAGTTTTACATGGCATTCATCAAAATCCACAAAATATTTTCCCAACAACTTCCCCCTTTTTGATGATGCCAAAACTTAAAACATACATCAATAATTAAACAGCAAAGATACATACAGGCAAATGTAGAATCATAGAATGTATGCTTAGAATCGATCTTTTATTGATCATAACATTCTTGTTCTTTACATAGCTGTTTACAAGGTGTATAAGAGCTTGAATCAAAAGAAAAAGTATCAGAGCTTAAATGGACCTTAAAGTAACCATGATGTTCTATATCTCCACAAGTATAGAAATTGTACAATTTTATTCAATGTACAGAAGACTTACATAAGAATGTATTTACATAGTAAAATACACGAAGGGTGGACAACAACACTTCATCTCCTTCGCCGCCTTCTTTCATCTTCTTCACTCTGTCATCATCGTCGACCTTCTTCTCTTTTTCTCATCTCCACCGCCTTCTTTCTTTTCATACGCCTTCTGCAGCTTCATCTCTTCTCGCCTTTCTTGTCTTTCCTCCCATAGCTGAGTTTGTCTTTTATTTTCCTCTTCAATTCTCTTCACATACTCGGCATTGTTCTTAGCCACTTGCGGGTTGGCTACTTCACAAATCCCGGCCCAATAGATCCCTCCTTTCTTGCCTGGATCTATATACTCAATATTTTTGGGCGGAGGTCTAGGTCTCAAACCTCTTCCTCCACATCTCGCTTCTTCCTCTTCCTCCGGGCGTGTCTTGTCTTTGGGGTCTTCTTTTTCCCAGTGAGTGACTAGCAGAGTGACCAAGAGAGAGACGCGCAAAGAGTCTGCTCACTGTCGCCTTCTTCACATAGTGTGAGACCTTTTTCCCAAGACAAATCCCGTGGCTTGAGCCGTGGACATATTTGCGAAGTAACCTTCGAGATGCGGCGTCTTGAATTCATCAACATCTTGGCTCGGTTCCAAAGATCTCGAAATGGCATAGGTGTGTCTGTCATTTGGAATGCCTCCATGTTGTTTTGAAATATCCATAACTCGGGCATCCATCATTCCTTCCACTTCCTTCATCCCTCGCTTCAATCTGTCTTTCTCTTTTCACCATAGGTATGCAGTGTTGGAGTGGCGAGTCATCGGGTTTGCTTTGATAATATCACCGTGACAAGACCTTGTTGAGAGGTTTTAGCAATCATCAAGGTCACATCTTTCGAACCTTCCCTTCAACGGACTTCCCTTTCTTCTCTCTTATTACTTCCTCACTGTCTTTCCCTTCACAATCGCTTCCTCCTTCTCGACCTTCCGGATCCCTTCAGGCGCCTTTAGGTATTCCTCTTCCCCCTTTTTGGCATCATCAAAGGAGAGAAACCCCTGAAACAAGCTAGCAAGCAAGAAGTCTAGTCTGATAGGCGAGTTACGCAATCTGCTGCGGAGTATCTTTGCACGGAACTTCGGTCTGCGGGTGGCATTGGATTCAAATTCTACCAACTTCATCTCGGCCATGAGAAGACCGAATTTTCGATCCATATTCTCTTCCACGCGCAGAGCTCGTTCTTATTGTGTTCACGCAGCAGTTTTATCTCGTGGTGTGAGATTCATGCATTTGTTCGATGTGCTCTTGCAATTTTGTCTTTGCATCGCATTCTCGGCCCGCCGGACTAGCAACTTGTTGAACAATGTCCTGAAATATCTAGCTTGTTCCACACGCATTGTCTGCTGTTGTTGTCACCACACCCGGATCCTGACTATGATGCCTCGCAAATCAACAGTAAGGTTGGCGTCTCTGTTATCCACCTCATGTCCAAGGGCCTGGTGCCTCTCCATCTTTTCAATCTCGGCAAATAAGGCTTTGAAAACTTCCCGAACTTCAATTGTCTCCTCTGTTTCACTGGTGACGGCCAAGCAGCCATCAAAGTCATAGTCACCGGAACAATGGTGTCGATGGAATAACAGGGTCAGTCTGTGGAAGCACTCGCGATCTCTAGCTGATTCTTCAGGGAGGTCGGGTACCTCCAGAGAGAAAGGAAATGATTCGACAAAAGGATCATCACGGGCAACTAGAATCTATTCAATGATAAATGGTGCTCGTGAAGTCCCATGTGGAGTCGAACCTCACTGACTTGGGAGCCCGCGCAGCGGTGGACTCTCTTTTGATTGTGGTCTGCATTGTGAAGTCGACCCGACTTTTTGAGCCTCACTGTCTCAACAAACCGTCGGTCTCAACCGGTTTTTCCAAATGAGTTGACTGGTCCTCGGCCTTATCAGAAGCGTCATCGGACGATGACAAGATTGCCATGGGTGGCTCATCATCAAAGTTGAGTGTTTGGCGAGTAGTCTTGAGGTCAGACTTACTCGTGGTTGGAACATCCGCAACTGAGTCTTTTGGATCTGCAATAGGGGATGACTCGACCATCTTCACCTTCGGATCCCGAGAAAAGTTACATCGAGGATTATCACGGGAGTCGTGAAGAGCACTTATCTCCTTTTCGATGGATCAATGATGGCGGGAGGGATGTTACGTGTCTCGCTCTTTATCCCGGGAAGTCTCAACCTCCCGTTGGCCTTCATTACCTCCTGCGATCTCTCAAGCTGCGGAGGCATGACATCCCCTTCCACGATGTCACTTTGTCTTGGGGTCTTCGTGGTGGCATCCACCGGAGTCTCAACTCCATGGATTGCACTTTCGGTGCCCAGTGTTAACTCCCGGGCGCCTTCCTGTGCCTCGATTTTGCATCAACGAACGTCATTGGCTTTCCTGCAGAGCGATTGGCACCTCACCGAGACAGTCTCAACTATATGTGCCTCGTTGATGACAACTTGCTTTGTGTATTTTGTGGTTGTTCCTTCTCCACTTCGCCTCCGAGATTTATTATGGAGTCACCGGCATCCTCCGACCTTCTGCGGTGGAGGGTGTTTCCCCCTAGCACACCACCGAGTGACTTGGAATGGGGTCACTCGTCCCGGACTCCCATTGTTCCTATTGAGTATGCGATCGTTGGGGCGGTGTGGTAAGACACCTTCATTAGGGGTTGGCTCGACCGAGTCCCCACAATCCCGTTTCATCGCCAATTGCCTTAACACCTTCCTCCGAATGAGCCGGGAAGTGGTGGAAGCAACGATGTGGCAATCTCTTTGCACCACTCCCATGGGATCAACTTCCCGGCTACGATGTGGAAGACTCTCGTCCTTCCAACATCCTTTGCTCATGTAGGGCTCGGATTCCCGCATGGCTTGCTGCATCTCTAATTCTTCTCAGAAGCGTTAAAGAGTCCGAGATCATCATCTTCACTCCCAGATAAAATGTCGAGATGAGGATGTGTATGTTCATGGTTCCAATAAAAGGACAAAGATCGGCCTTTTCACGAGCCTCGCCTTCCTCTCGCCTCTCTCTCCTTCTCCTTGTCCTTGAAGATCTGCAAGATATACATGCGATTTTTCTTCATCCGATTTGGACCACAAAGGTCACTCCAAGAAAGTTCAACAGTTCCTCTTCTTCTTCGATAAACTCAGGTCTTTGGAACTGTTCCCTGGATCGACTCAACTTCCACTTCCTCCACTCTCGCAGACGATTTTGGATGTCTGGATAAGGTGGGGATAGGACCATCACATCATCATCATCTCTATCATCTTCTCTTTGTTTTCCCTCGTTCTCAGAGATAGAAGGTAGCAAGCTTTGGTGCTCCATACCGTCAGCTGCATCTATTGCAGGAGGGGATATAACCCTATCAACAGGCGAGTTTGCTTTCTCAGCTGTTCGAACTACAGTTGTGTCTTGATTTGCCTACTATCTTGACGCCTTGGCAGACTTGGTGTTTCATCAATAATTTACGAGACTCTACTTCTCCGCCAGATCTCCGTGCTCTGTTTCGGCTAAGTGGTGACTCGGCCGGTTTCTCAAGCTCGGGCGCTTGAAGATTCTCTTCTTCTTTTTTTTTTATACCGAGAGGGACTTACTGGTTCGGATAAGGTTTCTTCAATCACGGGCGGCGGGGGCGGTGCCGTCGTCTTCTTCGAGGAGCCGCCATCGTGGCTTATCGCTTATCCTTTTCTTTGACTACGGGAGAAGGTATTTGAGATTCTTTCTTGGCTGCGGCTGCGGGGCGCGTGAACAGCTGCGGGGAGCGGTGACTTAGGCTGCGGGCGGGAGCATATTTCTTTTTCTTTCTTTGCGAGGGGCGATCTTCTGGCATTGTGCGGGTAGCCTTTTTTTTTGAGGAGGGGAGGCAATTTGTATCATCGGTCACCGATTCCCCCTCACTGTGACGCCTCTCTTAGCGTAGGCTCTCTTACAATGCGCCCGAGAGGATTGATCGAAACATCCTCTTGTTTACATGGAACGCCTTTCCATGTCGAAGAGGGACTTCCTTTACTTCCATCATTCGGCCAATCACCGGGCCGTATCCCGAGGAACCTCCAAATGTACCATCCTCCTTGAAGGATTTATTCCCAACATTCTCGCAGTCTGCTGTATACAAACTCGGCCAGTTCACTTTCTTCTCTTCAATGATCGCGGCCATCACGATCAACTTTGCTTTGGACAACTGGTCAAAGCTCCCAAATTGATGTCTATGCATTTGGCAACGACGTCCGATAATTTGTGGTAGTCCTCCTTGAACCTCTTATTAGTCAGTATAGACTACTTTCGCGAAGACAATCGGACTTGGCTACTTCCTTCCAAGCGAACCGGTCGACGACATCGACTTCATAAATTTCCGGCACTCCTTCCACCGGTAACAAGCGTGTTCTCGCTAGATCCTTGCGATAATGGTGAACTCCTTTCCATGAACAGAGGGACTTGATGCCCTCATCGTGAACCTCGGCGTTCATGTAGAACTCGCGACCTCTTCTCGTAGGTCAATGGGAACTCCATCGTCAAAAATGGTCTTAATCCAGATTTTTCCAGTTTCTCAGCAATCTTCTTCACCAGGATGTCGTCGGACCCTTGTTTAACCATACCATCAAAGTCCACAGTAGACCCGGTGTGGATTTGCTTTCCTAGCTTGATAAAATCATGAGTAGATGCCATTTCGAGATGTTTTACCGAACGAAACTTGAAAACTGAACTGAGGATTGATAGGGTTTTGAGAGAAAATTTTTGCTTTTGCTTTCGAGAGAGAGATGAACAGTTTTGGGTAAAGTGAGTGTGAAACGGACGAAATGGTTTAAGTATGGTTTATGAAAGGACGTGCGGGTGGTTTTTGAAATTTGATCAAGATCAACGGCTTAGATCTTGCACGCCGATTAGCATTTAAGTTCTCGCATTTAATGCGGCAGCATTTATATCCAATCATAAGCTTGGTGTGCAGCTTTTGACTGTACACGTCATAATTATGCTGATGTCATTCTTAAAAACATTCCCGCTTAGTAAAAACGACCGTGTTTTTGTCACTTTGCTCATAAATGACTCAGCTTACTCCTTAGCTGATTCAATCTTTTTTCTCTCTATTCATGTTTCATCTCTTTTCTTTGAGTCTTCTGAGTGTCAACTCATCTCAATTAACCCTAATTCATGCTTGAGTTCTTCAAATCTTGACTCACATAATGGTTTTGTGAAAATGTCAGCCAACTGTTTATCAGTTGAAATATATTCCAAGGTGATGTCCTTCTTTTCAACATGATCTCTTATGAAGTGATATCTGACATCAATGTGATTTTGGTTTAAGTTTGTTTCAATACTTGGTTTTAGCACTTTGTTGATTATCAATTGGATAGCAAATTTATCAGCAGATATAAATGTAATATGTAGAAATTAAAGTGCTGAAATGTAAATGACACAATAAATTTTTATAGAGGTTCGAAGATGGGGTAATTCTTCTACTCCTTTCTTCTCTAACTCCTGGAGGAATCCACTAAGTATTGATCAATATACAGAGTGGTTAATAGTCCGATCTGAAGTCTTGATCACACAAATTGACTTGATCCTTTGGGACTCGGTCACGGAGATGCATTGGCCACACAGCTGGCTTCTCATACGACTCAGCTTCTTCACAGGGCAGCTGCCTTGCTACTATAGCCCACTTGCTCAAGTTCCTTGAATTTGATCACGAAGCCCTCCAACTAACTTAAGCCTGGTTCGACCTTGTATTAACCTTCAAACTATAAATTGAAAATAGAGTAATATATATAGATATAATAGAAATAAATCTGAATAATTGTAAATGATATTCAAACATAGAAGTTGTTTAAATAATTTAAAAAACTTGGAACAGAAATTACCTTGATCATCTATGCTAGAAAATTTATGTTTATTGTTAATTACACTATGACCTGTAAGCTTCCTCATTGTGTAGAATAAAGTGTATACTATGTTATATGGCTTAGGCCTTGGAGTGTTTTTTTGCTGTGATGGTTGCTTTGATTTGATAGTTAGTCGAGATATGCAAACATATAAGATGTCACTACTTATACAAATGACAATGAATCTGTTTTTTTGGTATGTCTTTGATAATTAAAGGAGTGAATTTACGTAATATATAGAATACGATTCATAATATATACTTTTAAATATAGATTACGAGAAAAAGATTAACATAAAAATCAATTAGGAAGTAAAATAAAGAATATTATTTTGTAAGATATTTATCTTGAAAAATACAAACGAGAATAAAGATTGACTTGAGAAATATATTAGGAATGTAAATTATTTTATATTATTTTGCAGGATATTTATACTGAAATATATAATCAGAATAAAGATTAACTTGTGAAATATATTAGGCATGTAAATTATTTATACCGAAAAATATACAACGAATAAAGTTGGACTTAGGAAAAAATTAAGCATGTGAATTAGTAAAAATATAATTTGTAAATCAAATCAAATAAATTAATAAAATAAAATATTTAGTAATGTCTGTATAGACAGAGTTATGTATACAAACAATATCTTTTAGATGCTATTTTCTATGTAAGTTGTATTACATGTTTCATCAATGTTGATCAACTACTGTTTATTCATAGCTCTATATTTTTTTCTGAAATATATTTTTCTTATACATTGTTCTAATTTACTTGCTTCAGAAGTTTGTTTTTCCTGTCCAGAGATTTAATGATAAAAATAGAGAACCACTTGACCGTACACAGAAAGTGTATTGGAATCTTGTTGGTTAAAAGTGTTAGATTCTTGTAAACAGTTTTATTTTTTATTCTTCTTCTGTCTCAAAATTAAAACCACTTGACCCTACACCACGATTATAGTGGAATCCTGTTGGTTAAATTAATATTACATGGACGTGGATATAGTTTGGACCGTTCATTTTGGACCAATTTCCTAAATTTTTTTTTTCAATTCGGTATATAAATACCGAACACGTGCCTTAATCTTCTATTATTGTTAACACAAACAACAAAAGATTTAATGTTAAAGAAAAACTTAAAAATTAAAAAATCCACTTCCCAATATACATATTTTTGATGTATGATAATTTCATTACAGAACTATTTCTATTTAGGTACAAAATGTTCATTTACCTATAAAAAAACTAAAATATATTTTAAGTTACATTAATAAATTAATAAGTAATTTATTTAAAATCACAATTACAAAATATACAATAATACATAATTGAAACACTTATATGACCATATAAAAACCTAAAAAAAACACTAAATTATGATTTAATTAAACAGTTCATATAAACTAATTAAATAAAATAAACAAAAACAAAAAACAACAAAAATCCATAGATATGAATGCAGAATAATATTAATTGTGGGGAAAAAACGTAGTTAAACCAATAAGAAACTATTCCTTCAAAACAGCAGAAAAATAAAAATAACGACAACTATGGCCAAAAAATAAAAAACCCTACAAACTAAAATAAAAAAAAAATTGTTCCCAATATAAAATCCAAACTACGAATCAAAAAATCCCCATTAGCCATCCTTCTTCTCATCTTCGATCTTGATAACACTCTTCAACTTTATTGAGGTAGTTGATGATGAAAAATCTTCATTAATCTACGTTTGCATAGTGGAGAATTAGGCGTCGAGGGCCTCTTCTTAAAGTTCTTGATAGGAGTATTAACCTCATTAATGACGAAGATTCTTCCTACAAACAAAAAAAAACAAATTGTGTTAATATTTATATTCATATACTGTCATTGTAAAGAATACTACTTCTAAACATAATGTAGAAGGATGTGCTAGAGGAAACATATGAGAAGGAAAATTCTCTCTCTATGAAAATTCTCTCCGTGCACGATCGTCGGTCTGTCCTCGTGAATTTTTTTCCGGTCGTCTCCTCCGGCCGCTCCATGGCGGAGCCGCTCTTTTTGGGCTACACATCGAACTTCGATCGACCACCGCAAGTTGTCCATCGAGATCATCCGCGCACAACACAGGAGAGGCAGCTACACGTCGCGTAGCGCACCTCCGGTGCAACTCCGACACCGGCTGTGGATTATCAGCAATTGACGACGAGGTCTGGTTCTGCCACTTATTCCCCATCGACAATTCGTGATAGTAGGGCTTCAGATATTTCTCCCCAGACCCATGCATCGTCCGCGTCGCGCAGTGATTGGATTTCTCTTTCAGCCTTTGGTATTCCATCGGACTTCCTCCCCTCCAAAAACAGCACATGTTCGTCTACAGCCCACCATACTCTCACCGCTGGACTCATCCCGTCCGACTTCTACTTGCAGCGCACACCTGCTTCTATCACGACGTGGAAAAAAATCAAAGGGCGCGCCCCATCAAGCCAGTTACGAAATGGTTCTTTATTTTTACCCCCATGGCGACTTATTGCCATGGGGGGACCGCCCCCTCTAAGGGGCCTCATGGGGGCCGTGGTGTCCTATCCACTAGGACAGCCCTTTCCAGGGGGTCATGTCCCCTGGGCCAATCTCAGCCATCCTCAGCGCCAAACAACAGATTGCCCTCCCACGGATCCTTCTCAACATGCTGGAAGCTCTGCCATCATGGGTCTTCACCATGCATCGAACCCTCGACACTCGGCTCATAATAATAATGATCAATCCAATTTTGGCCACTCTTTTGCTAAAATTGTTTCAGGTACCCATCACGATATGGATTCAACTACGCAGGGCGAAGGTAATTTCAAACCATTTTCACATGTGGTTTCTGGTAAATCCAATTCTATCCCTAAGCCGGTTAGAAAAGGCGATTATTATTCAATCACTATTGATAAAGCCGAATTCTCTTATTCATTAATTGGAAGGGTGATTTTAGAAAAAGGAAATAAGCCTTGGGCGACAATGCTTTTGCATAAACGCCTATCTAAATTATGGGGAATTAAAACTGACTGGAAACTAATCCCCTTGGGTAAGGAATTTTTTTGTGTTAAGTTTTCTAATGCGCAGGGTCGTGCTCGAGCTCACGCTCGTATTAACTGGGCGCTCAATCCGAGAATTATTCGTCTCTCTCCATGGGTCCCCGATTTCAATCTGTACAAAGTTCACACGTCAATAGCAAGTGTTTGGGTTCGAATCTTCGAGCTTGGTTTGGAATACTGGGATCCTAATACAATCCTGGGGATTGCGAGTGTCATTGGGAACCCGATACAAATAGACCAGTGTTCGCTGGATGGTTCTCTGGGTCACTTCATCCGGGTTTTAGTGGACATTGATCTGTCAAAACCATTGGAGGATCACATCATGGTGGAACGAGTGGGTCAGTGCTCTTTTGTGTCATTATGGTATGAAAAATTGCCGAAATTTTGTTCGAAGTGTAGTATTACGGGAAATTCGATGGCTTCTTGACATTTTACTCCAGCAGGGAAATCAACTACGGAAAGGCGGGCCTCTCCTGATCAAGGACGGCCAAGAACTTCAATGGGACGTCAGAATTCAGTGCAACGGGGTCGTTCCAGGGTCCGTAAAATCTATCGTCATGTGCAGTCAGAACAAGAGCAAGGCCGTTGATGACTCAATGGGAAATACGGATTCGGCTATGCGTGCAGGATCCCCTACCTGTGCAATAGTCGCTTGCCCTTCCGATATACATACGAGTAACACATTTGAGGCTCTTGCTTCAGATGACACCCCTGATCAGCCGTCAATAGATTCTCACTCCGATTATCCAGCAAGGGAATCAGTCCCCAAAGCCTCTACTTCCAACACGGGACCCGTGTCCACTATTCTTTCTCTTATGGTTCAGCATCCGTTGGGAAAGCCTATTCGTTTTCTTTCTCGCGCCTTCCGGGATAACCCTCTGGACTCAGCTAAATCTAGATTAATCCAGAGCGTCACTAAGGGCCCATAACCAGCGATTCATGACATCTCTATTGAATTGGATCGTCCAGGGCCACATGAGATGGACTTTGCAGCTTCAAAGAGATGGGCAGACTATGAAGATGAAATGGGACAGTCTCAATCGTCGGAATCGACTTCAAAACACACTCCTGTTTTTACCGTGCGCTCGTCACGGGCACCACCCCCTCCACCGTCTCAATGAATTGCATCTTCTGGAACATCCGGGGGATTGGCAATGTTGCATCTCGCAATATTCTTAAGGCTTTATGTCAAAAGCATAAACCTTCTATTTTGGCGATCTGTGATCCTAAGGTGGACATTTCTTCAATTTCGGATTCTTATTGGAATAGCTTGGGTTTAATATTTGTGACTCGGACATTTCGGGACAATGGACATGTTGATATTTGGGTATTTCGCGAAGCTGGTATGGCTGTCCTTAATCATGTTTGATCTTCTGCCCAATGTATTGTTTTGCAAGTTCAATTTGGTTCTATGGTTTTTCATGTTGCTTTCGCTCATGGTTTCTATGATCACCTTGCTCGGCGTGCGCTTTGGCTGGAATTAAGGAATTTGGGTCTTACTGATCTGCTGATTATTGGGGACTTTAACGCGATATTGGAACATCATGAGCGTTCGGGCAGTGGTAATTTATCCTAAGCCTCTTGTCAAGATTTCAGAGATTATTTGGAGGATGCTGGTTTGTTTGCGGTGCTGACTACGGGGAATTCCTTTACTTGGTGCTCCCCCCGAAGGCCTCTATCTTTACTTCAAGCGAAATTGGACCGAGCCCTAGTAACTTGTCATTTTTTCTCATTTTGGCAAGTTGTCAAGGGCTTAGTTCTTTCACGCATTGGTTCCGACCATCACCCCATTTTGGTGTCTTGTTCTTCTTCCATTAACAGGGGTCCGATTCCATTTCATTTTCAGCACATGTGGGTTTCCCATCAATCCTTCCGTGATTTGGTCACCGCTTCCTGGGTTTCTCCTTGCATGTCACCCAATCCTCTGTTGCGTGTCATGCGGAAGCTCAAAAGGTTGCGACAGACGATTAAAGGCTGGAACAGAGATGTCTTTGGGGACGTTAACCGTAGGGTGGAACATCAGATGGAGCAAGTTCGTCAGATTCAGGCAGACATTAAGAGTTTGGGCTATACAGCTGCTCTCCGGGATAAAGAGCTAGACGCCCAAATAATGCTCTCCCAGACACTGCTAGCACAATCTGAATTCCTTAAGCAAAAGGCGCGTTCGGCTTGGCTTCAGGATGGGGATCATAATACGACATTTTTTCATCGTCGCAGCCAGATTTGTAACGCACGCACGGGGATCCAGGGTCTTCTGGTGGACGGCAGTTATACTGATGATACAGCGGTTCTTGGTGATCATATTATTTCTTTCTATAAGGAGCTCTTTGCGGACACCGGGGGTTCTACTTCGGATTATACTTTAGTTGATCAGTCATTACCCCCAGGTTGGGGCGCGAGATAATGCAAGCACTTTACGGCCCATTCCTTCGGATTCAGAGATTAAGGAAGCAGTTTTTGATATGGATTCGGATAGCTCTCCAGGACCAGACGGTTTCAATGGGATTTTTTATCGCCATTTCTGGGCTATCATTTCCGTCGAGGTGATCGCTGTTGTTCGGTTTTTCTTTATTAGCTCGTCCCTACCTTTGGGGTTAAACGTTAGCTTCATGGCGCCCATCCCAAAGACTAAAGATGCTAATGTTATTGAAAACTTTCGCCCTATTGTTATGAGCAACTTTCTGTTCAAGATCATTACGAAGATTTTAGCTACGCGTTTGGGTTTGATCGTAGCCACCTATCTTTCTCCGATGTAGTTTGGGTTTGTCCCGGGAAGGCAGATTCACGATTGCATTGCCATGGTCTTAGAAGGGTTTAATGTCTTGCAGGGTCGTACGGATTCGAATATGATCTTGAAGATTGATATCCGTAAGGCGTTTGATACATTGAAGTGGGGGTTCTTACTACACGTTTTGCACCAATTTGGATTCTTAGAAATTTTTGTTCATTGGGTGGATATTATTATTCAGTCGTCCAGAATATCAGTGTTGTTAAATGGGATGCCGATAGGGTTCTTTCCCTGTTTTTGAGGGGTCAGACAAGGTGATCCTCTACCTCCGTTATTGTTTTGCATCGCGAAAGAAGTACTTAGTAGGCTGATTGTTGTGGCAATGGATTAGAATCGTTTAGCTTCGTTTATGGCACCCAGATGTATTACTTTCCCATCGTCCATTTTATACGCGGTTGACATTGTTATTATGTGTGGGGCTTCCTCAGCCAATGCCCGTGTCTTTCTTCAGATTCTCACACATTATGCGGATATCTCAGGCCAAGTGTTCAATCCTAGGAAATCTAAAGTTTACTTTGGCTCCAGGGTCTCACCGTATGTCCGTGGGAGGGTACAAAATATCATGGGGATTCTGCCCGGGTCGTTTCCCACCGTATATCTAGGTGCACCAATCTTCAAGGGTGCCCCTAAGGTTGTGGATTGACAGCCCGTCTTTGATAAAATTATCCTCAAGTTTTGAAGATGGAAAGGTTCATCGCTTTCCCTGGCTGGTAGAGTTTGTCTTGTCAACTCGGTGATCACTAGTTCTTTTGTGCACACTATGATGGTTTACAAATGGCCCAGCTCCTTGCTCAAGCAAATGGAAAGGGTCATGCGTAATTTCATTTGGACTGGGGATGTTAATACTAAGGGTTCGGTGGTGGTGAATTGGAACAAGTGCTGCACGCCTAGAAATGAAGGAGATCTGGGGGTTCGTTCGATTGTGGTGGCTAACACGACATTCCTGATGAAATTGGGCTGGAAGGTCATGAACTCGGATTCGGTGATCTTCAAAACCCTAAGGCGTCGATACTTGACAGAGGATGGGGCAGTTCGGAGGTCTTTTATTCCTTCTTCAATCTGGGTTGTGATTAAACCCTGCATTTCGGCTTGCTTGGATGACTCTCGTTGGGTACCAGGGGCTAATTCCAAAGTATTATTTTGGATTGATAATTGGTTGGGTTATTCTATAGCAGACAGAATTGGCATCGCAGAGGATTATAGATACTTATTTCATCAGTGAATCTCGGACTACTTTTATGACGGGACCTGGCACTTCACCTTCTCGTTTGTGGAGGCTTATTTGGATCTGGTCCCTACTATTGTACGCGTCCCTATTGCTCCGGATTCTAGGGATACACGTGTTTGGTTAAACTCGGATGATGGTTTAGTTACTTCAAAAGCCGCTTACAATCATATGCGTCCCCATTACCCAGCAGTCAAGTGGGGTTCTTGGATTTGGTCGCATCATATTCTGGAACGGCGATCGGTGGTGGCATGGCGGGCTATCCACAATCGATTGGCTGTCTTGGATTCATTACGAGCTAGGGAAAGTTTTACTGGTCCCTCGATTTGCACTCTTTGTCGTGTATCTGCGGAATCGGTTGACCACTTATTTGTCTCTTGTGTCTTTGTAGGAGCTCCCTGGCGATGGATCTTTGATACATTAAACGTGCACCCTTTTGAGGCTCATAGCTTTAACGAATTTTTGGTGCGGTTAATGTACTTTCAATTCAGTGAGCAGGTTACTTTCCTGTGGAGGGCGGCTATCCTTTCCTGCATATGGCTCATTTGGCTTATCCGAAATGAGTTGGTTTTTCACAACAAAGTCTGGACACTGGAGGCGGCAATCATTCATCTTCAAGTACTCATTGTAGAATCATCATCATTGGATCGGGGATGCATGTACAATGACCAACAAGACCTTCTTATCTGCGTGAAATCGCTGAGTTCCTGGAAGGGCTAGACTGGCACTGAAGATAATGGAAGTTAACTGGCAAAAACCCCTCCCGGGTTGGATCAAGGTGAATACGGATGGCAATGCATCGAGGGCGCCGGGCACTCTCACTGCTTCCGGGGTCTTCCGGAACTGTAGAGGTTTCTTTCGGGGATGTTTTGTTCACCACTGCAGATCAGGCTATGCGTTTGAAGCTGAATTGGTTGCAGCAATATGGGCGATCTAGCATGCTTTTGCTAAGGGCTGGACGCAAATTTGGTTGGAGTCGGATTCGATGTATGTAGTGAATTTGCTAGAGAAGAGATCGACGGAGGTCCCGTGGCAACACCTTAGTCATTGGCGACACAGACTATATCTTCTGGCGCACATAGATCTCGTAGTTTCACATATTTTTCGGGAAGGCAATCGGGTTGCAGACAAGCTAAGCAAGAAGACGGAGTATGACACATGGTGGGGCGTCCCGCCCACAGAGCTTGTATACTATCTTACTGATGACTATGTAGGCCAATCCAACTATAGGTTTGCTACATAGTGCGTCACCGCTTTAGGTTTCTTTTCCTATTTTTGGATTTTCCTAGGGGGTACTCTTTTTCCTTCCAAGGGTTTTTCCCACAAGGGTGGGTTGTACCTTGGGAGGTTTTAACGAGGCCCCAACTATTCAGCCATATGATCGGCTTGTGACCATTTCGTTTTTGACATTATTTCCAGGCTTACATTTGGCTATCTGATCAGCATGTGATCAGGACAACTCTTTTTTTATTTTTTAATAATATTTCGAATTTATTCCAAAACAAACTTCTAAACATAATGTAATATTACTAATAAAAAACAATAATAATAATAATAATAATAATAATAATAATAATAAGATAATAAATTGAACCTTGTCATCACAAACATCATCTGACTGCAGCGTTGATAGGAAATCAGATTCATGTACAACAAAAATTTAATTAATGATTTACAATCATCTTGTATTTTGATTATGAATATTATAAAAAAATAATATTTAAATAACTTGACTCTCAAGATTAATCACTCCATATTTCCAAATTAAATTCGGATCTACTGTAAGCTTAGCAACGGAAAAAATACCAAAAATATTATGGAGCTGTTCAGATTTTATCTGAACTTTGAAAAGAAATTTTTTCCCGATGAGTCCACTTAGTTTCTCGGGCAACTCTTCAACTCCACGCTACAAAATTTCGTACAAAATAATATATTAATCATAAAAATTAAATAAGTGTTAAAAAATATAACATATAATATATATAATAAGTTAAATACCTCAAGATGCTCCTTCCTCAAATCCGTGCAAGACTTTCCAATCAGATTTTCCCAATCCCTATCCCAACAAAGTAAAGTGGCGCTTGCACTTTCATCAACAACTTGAACAGTAATCATGTACCTAGTCAAATTTTAATTCGAAAAATAATATTAGACCAATTAAATAAGAAATTGATTATATTATAATCTAAATAAAAATAATGTAAAAAATTACCTCAAAACCCCAGTGTGAAACAAATCATCACACTTTACACAATAAACATTGACCACTGCTGCGTGCATCTTCTTCCCACAGTTAGTACACGCAAGATACCACCAATCTTCTGAAATTGAAACGACTCTTGCACAAATCCAAAAACTACCAGCCTATATAGATTAAATTAGTAAAATAGAAAAATAAAGTATACAAATAAATATTTATTATTTAATTAAAATTATTTAAATAAAGGGATTATACAAAATAAAATTACCTTTTCACAATCATACAAATAATCAACAGTTTTTACCGATGCATCCGGAGCTTCAAGTTCATCTTTAGCCGTCTGTGCAGATGGTAAACTAACATGACTAATAGAGAATGTAGGATTGTTGCTGCTCAAAATCCTGATTTAAAAAATAATATTGTTAATGAACGTAGATTACATATTCAATATTCAATAATTGAAAATTATCAAATAATATTACCTCTTCTTGAAGTCTTGGATCTCGCCAACTTTCTCATTCACAAGCAATTTTGTAACATGAAAGGTATTGGATACCTTACCTTGACCTTCAAAATAAAAAAAATGATTAAATCGTTAAATTACAGAACAAAATCAGAAATAAATTTGAAGAAAAAAAACACAAACAACGAAAATCGCGATACAGATTCGCACATGATGAGAATGCAAGATGCAGTTGCATGCACGTCATGGAATTCAGTAAAATATCAAACATTATATATATGTATGGATCTTTCCAAAAAAAAAAAAAAAAAACATTATATGGATTTTTTATTAGAAATTTCATAATCGAATTTATTTAAGCTCACGGAGATAAATAGAGCAGAAAAAGTAAACAAATATTAAATAGTTTAATTACAGAACAAAATCAGAAATAAATTTTAAAAAAATATATTATATAAAATATTAATTAAAAAACCCGTGCCTTTAAAAACTTTTGCTCGTCCCATCTGTAAAATTATAACCAACGGCTCAAATAATTCCTGCTCCAAGTGCGGCTTAATCTGTTCCGCATAATTCTCCCAAAGCGTACATGTGATGCGATTGTTTCTATAAAATTAAAAGAATATTAAATTTACAAATAAATATATAAAACAAATATAAAAACTATGAGATCAAAAGTAATATAATATAACTTACTCTAGATCCTCCAAAGTTAAATCCAAAAATCTGGTAAGGCGTCCATTGATATCCTTATTTTGTGCCGAGTGCATCGAAATCACCTTTCCAATGATATCTACAAAAATCATTTAGTAAATTAAAATCAATGTAGCAAATACTTTTATTATGAATGAATAAATGAATTTCACACATACCTATTAGCATTGTGTCATCAACCTTATCAGTGTCAGCCAACTCACTAAATTTTTTAAAGTTATACATGAATCTAGGAAACGTTTCATCAAATATTTCAAAAATACGTGTCTTTCCATAAAACATAATCTTTAATTGACTAGCAGTGGTTTTATATTTATCAGTTTGCTTTTCAACAATAAAATCTTTGATTGCATAAACATGTCCTTCTTTTAGACTTTTTCAAAAATTGGGAATTTGATATTTTCTGATAGTACCATGAATTCGATCACCCTGTAAATCAGAAAATTAAAATAGTAAAATTATTGAGAATAATATATATAAAACATCGCACAAAAATATGTATAAGAAGGTTGTAAAAAAATATTAAATTACCGAAGCATCGTGAAAAATGCATTCAATACTCCCTATTTGTTTGTTGTCGTGGAATGCTGGCTTTTCGTACTTCCGCACGAGCCTTAACTTTATTACCCAAAGTGTTTTGCTATTGTTCAATTCACGAATTAGATTGAAAACAGGTGCCATATGTTTTTTCGAAAATAACAAAAGGATGTGTAATAGAAAATATATTCTTCTTGTTGCTACTGTAGTCTTTTTGAATGTGTAAAATTAACTGATCGTGATTCTAATATTTATAGGTTGTGAATTTTCTTTCTGTCCAGATCAATTACGTTTTGGAAAATATTGTAAAATCCAGCTTTATAAAAATAGGATATTCGAAATACATTGTAAAATATAATATGCAATCACTGAAAAGGAATTTTCGACCAATTTAAATGGTATGTGCAGTATAAGCAATAATAAAAATTTTTAACTATGCAGTCAATTTTTAGTACCATCAATTTTGTTTTGCTTGTAATTCCTTCTGCAGGAAAATTTTGATTTATGAAATCCAGAAATCGGATCTGTACCATTATTTTTCAATCAAATTATTTATGGTATTTTTGTTAATTTCGATCTGTATAATATTTTATTCCAGTTGTAATACAAAACAAAAAGGCAATCAATTTTTTTATGGTATTTATTTAGTATTGTATGTAAAATTCCAGAATCTGTTTGATATGCAACACAAAACAACAACAAAATTATGTATGGTATTTTTTTTTCCGATCTGCCAACGCTTGGGATATATACAACAAAAACAACAAACAAATTTTTCATGGTATTGTTTATATTTGATCTGCACAATTTCCGAATATTTTTCATGTCAGTACAAATACAAAATCTGCATGCAAACCCAAAATCAATGAAAAAAAAGATCCAAAAATTATACTGAAGTCAAACTTTCTTATTTTATAAATATTGTACATGCAAACAGTAAATTAGTTTATTCCATTAGTTAAAAACAGATCAAAACTTTTTAATAAGGTCAAACTTTCTATTTTATAAATATAACCTTTACAGAAACCGTAATAGGGTCAAACTTTCTATTTTATAAATATAATCTTTACATAAACCGTAAATTAGCCATTAATCGGCCAAAAATATACCCGAAATTTTTAGCAATAGCGTTTAGGTGGGAAAACATTTGTAGAAACTATTTTACTATTATATATATATAGATTTTCTTCCTTGATCAAAATATTAAAAGTTTTAACAAATTCCTTTTTTAGAACAAACTTATTTGTACTTTCCTATGGATTAAAATTATTCGGTGCTGTCATGCGAAGATCCCGTGTGACTAAAATGGGATTGGAATGAGTAGTCTTTAATTAGCTATTGTTTTATTACCTGCAACTTTAATACGTCGCAAATTTATCACTAAATAATTATAAATACTTTTCGTGTAATGTTAGAGGTTCGTGGAACAATATACATTCCGGAAAATTGCTACAATTTTCGCATGTAATGTTGTGAAGTTGAAAACAGCTAGCTCATGCGCGCTATCAATCACAATTTAGCTTATCTTTTCACTTAGATTTGAGTGCTAAAGCATCCACAGATTTGCAGCTAACTTTAATTACTGAAGAATGTGGAAACCCACTTTATGGACGGATGAGATCCTCTTATGGGTGTTTCATCCATTGTTTCACAGCATGGGTGATTATCACTTGAAACATAAATTGTGAGTTTTTAATATGATATATTTTAATACAGGTAATAATTATTTGTGCGATGTAATAAAAGAAATAAAATACTCTTTTGGAATAGAAGGTCTCTCATCCGCTTAAAGGATCTTAATTGGTCCTTTCTTTTCTCTTCGGTTTGTTTGAACGACATCGTAGCTAAGGCCAAGCCGGTAGAGCTGTCAATTTTGGCCCGTCCGGTAAGTTAGCCGGAACGAGGTAAAGTGGTTAGACTGGGCTACAATTTCTTAGGCCCGAAATGGGCCAAGCTTTTTTGGCCCGGCCCGATAGACCCAATTTTTTCTTTGTACTTTCGTAGGCTGGGTCGGGCTGGGCTCCAAAAATAGCGGATCGATTACTGTTGGCCCGACCCTACCCGTTGGACACATCTGCAAGCCGGTCATACCCCAATCCAAAATAAATTATAGGACTAAAAAAGTATTTAAAAGAAACAAAAACCCTAAACAAATTTGAAATGAAAATAAAACAAAATAAAGAATAAGAAAACTTAAATGAGCCAGAAACAAACATAAACGAATAAATTTTGGACTCTGACACCTTATATGTAAGCAACAAAGCTACTAAGTTTGAAAGATCTTGTGGTTTCCTTCAAGAAATGGGTCATAATATAAAATCTAACGACGTTTTGGAAAGTTATTTCTTTTACAATTTTTTTGATTTACCTTCTTATTTCGATTTATTACAGTCCAATACTTGTACACTCCATAAATGTCCCACAAAAAACTTCATACCTGATGGAAAGTCCGTCTTCGTCCTCTATGAAACTTCCCATAAGACGGTACTATTTGTAAAGGTGTGGCATATTCCAATTCTTGGCTAAAGCTTCTAATTTGTAATATCCCATTTGTCCGGACTCTCAATCTCCGGTAACAGCTGCTGTTCCTCGTATCAGCCTCAGAATTTGACACGTGGTAGCCACTATAAGGTTGAGACGTGAATTTTAAAAGTTTGACTACCCTGTTGGGCCCCCTAATAGCTCCCCCATTCTCTTTCTAACCTGCTGGGCCAATTTATCATTAAGAAAAACAAATACCAATTCGGGCCTACGCTGGGCCCGCATTATCTTTGGTGAAAAAATCACTATAGTATGTCAATAAAATAAATATATACAATCCTCTTTTAGCTGTTTTGGAATGATCGATAGTATTAGTGGATATATTTCGAGTCAATATAATTCGTTCGCTGAAAATAAAGCTTTAAGAGAAAAATTAGCATTTAACATATTTTACAGCGAATTCTACCCTTGCATCATTCATGATCTCATAATTAATTATGAATTTCATAATATGACACATACCTTACTCTGATATGACAACTTTGTTATTGAATTATGATATGGTTATATCTGTTACGATAAAAGGCTTATATAATGATTTGATGGACATATAAAAAATAAAAATGAGTGAGCAATCTTTTAGTTGAATTCAATGATATTATTGCATTATTAAGTTTTGATTATGACAGTGTTTTAAAGTCTGAACCGTTACTTATCAACTTACCCTCTCCTACGGTAGATAATTTATCTAATTAGGTTGCAATCACAAAAAAGATTAAAGAGAGGTGCTTAATTAACAAATCCAAGTTCACATTGGATTCTCAAGCTTTTGCAATAAAATCTTTTAAGTTCTTTTCATTGACCTCCTCACTGGGCATGCATGACTCTTTCTCTTTGTGTGTGTGTGTGAGAGAGAGAGAGAGAGAGAAGTGGTCAAAAAGTAACCACAAATTGATTACTGTCTGCTATTACAAACCATTATTTAGCTTTTAACTAGATTCTTGCCTCCCTTTAAGAAAGCTAGCTTTACATTATATTCCCCCTCATGTGATTTGTTTATACAAGTCAAGTACCTTGCATTTTGTCATGTAATAAATCCTCATTATTAGTATTTTCTTGCTTACACACACACAACATTATCAAACAGGAAATACAATTTGGCCCATTCTAGAGAGTAGAGAGAAGAAATAAACATTCAAGTAGACCGAAAACTATGTATTTAATATTAAAAAAACAAAAAGTAACATATCATAAAATAGGAATTTGGAATCAAATCATTGATGTTTATGACAGTCACATCATCACGCATATTACCATTCCAAGCTCTCAATTTTATGTAGCCAAAATGATAAGACTCTTCATCTCTTTAAAAACACCTTTAATCATGACTTTAAATTTCATTTGGCCCCCAAAAGTTGTCAAACTGGTCATTTCAACTAAAAATGGCTCGATTTTTTGTTAACTACTGTGATGGTCAATGATTGCAAAAACAGAGATGGATTTTATCCAACAATTCTAAGTGCGAGAAAAAGACTGCTTTTAATTCCTTCTTTTTATTCATTTTCAGAGTATAAAGCGCAATTCATCAGTTAGTGGGCCACGCTGACTTTGTAAATTATGCTATTAATTGGGCTACACTGAGTACATAAACGCCTTAAAAAGCACCACTATCTAAAAGAGTTTTGGGCCCTCAAATTTCGTAACCATCTTGAATATTTTTTTTTTTTTTTTTTGAGTACGTAACCATCTTGATTGATTTTGGTTTCACTGAAATATTTCAAAACATTGAAGATTTTTTGATGTTTTGTCTGGTGACAAGAAAAATAATTCAATAATTTGTAATTGTTTAATAATTTTTAGATGAGTATGACAATTATCCATAAGCAAAAAAAAAAAAATACTTTTCTACAAGTCATATTTCTATAAACTTAATTTATAGATTATTAATTTATTAATCATTTAATATTTCGCTAAATTAATAGATTTTGTCAGTCTCAAGTTATTAATTTGTACAGATTTAATTATATTTTAATCAAATGTTAGAAGTATTTCATTGCAATTTTAAGGTTCCAATTTAAAGCATTTTAAAAAACGTGACACTGAGGTCTCTTTTTTTCTTTTCCTTCTCGAAAGTGGGTAATCTATTTGTTTATTATTTTTTCTTTACTAGAATGATATATCAAGTAATATATAGGAAAACAAAACCATGATATTTAAGTAAAAATCATCATAATTACAAAGTTTTCTTAAAATTCCCTGTTGAACTAGGCCGGCCTCATCGTCATACGAATAATCAATTAGGAAATACGAGATTTTACTTGTATAGTGCAACATCGTAATATCTGTATTATACAACTGAACAGATGTTGAAACTGAAGAATTGTTAACTAACGAGTAGAAATCGAGAAAAACATGTAAATTATGAAGTGGAAGATAATAATATTGTTGTAGACTTCTCTTCTCAAATAGAAGCTCAACAACAATGATATAATTAATTTTTTGTAGAGTTACATGAAAGTCACACTAAAAGTTCTTACTATTTTAACAAAAGCCAGAGATGCGATTCAGGTGACATCAATTTCAACAAGAAACAAATAACAATGGAGTCATTTTTTTATGAAGCCTTCATAAATTAATCATAAGTTTATTATATATAAAGGAATTATTAGTTTATATATATTGCATAGAGCTTATATGAATTCTCGTGTATGTGAAATTTTATTAATTTAACGAATTATTAATTTAGTACATGATCCTCTAGTTGGCACCAGATGAAAATATTATTTAAATATTATTATTAATTAATTAAATATTAATTATCGAGGGATTTCTTACATCCATCTCATGTTATACAAGTGAAATAAGAATAAGATCTGCGAAAGATAAAGATAGGCGATCAATCCAAGTTTGTTTGTCGACAATGGATCTGGACCCAAGAAAATTTAGGCCCCGCATTTTATATTGGGTAGGTTTTGAGTACTATTAGGGCCTCAGCCCACAAGCCATGGACTTTAGGTCGAGCAGAAGCCCGTGGATGGCGCTTAAGTTTCCACCAATACCTGAGAATGGACTTGTCTAAGAGAAGCTTACTGATCGAGGCCCAAAACTTATACTCCCAATTATTACCGAGTTCCTCATTTCACTCTGCAAAACCCGATAAACTGATAAAAATTTAAAATATACTCAAAAAATAAAATACCAAAGAATTGAAAAAAAATAAGCAAAATATTTGGATGCTCAACAACTAGGTGACGTTTGGTTTCTTTCATGCGTTCTTTTCCCTATTTCAAACACCAAAAACATATTTTTGTTATTTAATTATAAAGATTTCATTTTCTCATTTTCATACATAGAGCAAGAAAGTCAAACCTAAATACCTTTTTCTTTTTTCTTTTTTGAAAAAATCAAACCTAAATACCTATTTAGTTAAATTGGGATGCAAATTATTAATATTTGATATGATATTATGTTGGAAATTTATCACTCAAAAGACACTTTTATTGATCACTCAAATATTAATAAAAATAAAAACACTCAAATATTTCTCTCTATTTAGACGCTTTGCTTCAAATTACTCAAATATTACGCTCTTGTTTTTCTTCACATGAGATGCTTGAAATGCTTAAATGGCCAACCTATTCATAGGTATAAGCATAACATTCTTTACTTAATAAAATAATTATATGCACTAACATAAGTGGAGTATTAGATGAGCATTATCATTACTTAGTAACTTTTCTTAAGGGGAATGAAGTTGGTGGATTCCAAATTCCAATTGTAAATTAATTTTCAACACTCCCTCCTAATTTGCAATTCTCTCTTGAACTTGATTTGTCATTCCAAGTGAGTTTCTCAGCCTTGTAAAGTCTTCGAACTTTAGTGGCTTAATAAAGATGTCTGCAATTTGATCTTGCAACTTCACATACTTCACTTAAACGTCTTCTCTCGTAATGCGTTCTCTGATGTAGTGGTATATAGAGTATCAATATGCTTGCTTTGATTATGAAAACCTAGGTTCTTGGCCAAAGCAATTGTTGTTATCGACATAAATCTCTGTTGGTTCTTCTTGTGATATGCTTAATTCTTTTAACAAATTCTGCAGCCAAATTGCGTGACTAACACAGGTTGAGCAGCTACGTACTCAACTTCATAGGTCGAAAGAGTGACTAATATTGGTTGTTTATTCGATGCCCAAGTGAAGGCGATACTCTCGTGAAAAATGTGAAGCCAATTGTACTTTGTCGACCATCAGTATCTCCAACTCAATCACTATCACTGTATCCAACAAGTTTTTCAATCATTAGAAACTAAATAGACTAGACCAAAATCGATTGTACCTTTTAGGTAACGAATAATTCTCTTGGTTGCCTTGAAATGTGTGATTGTTGGATTTTCCATATAGTGACTCACAAGTCCAATTGCGTAGAGAATATCAGGTTGTACAAGTTAAATACCTCAAACATCCAACTAGGCTCTTCAACAGTGTCAGGTCCACTTTATTTACTTCATCATCCTTGCATAATTTTAATTCACATTCTACTAGTGTGTTTATTGGATTGCAATCATCCATCTTAAACTTTATTAGGATCTCTTTTATGTAGCCTTCTTGTGACATGAAAATCCCATCATCCTTTTGCTTGATTTCAATTCCAAGGTAGTGCGCCATCAACCCAATGTCAGTCATTTTGAACTCTTTTGTCATTGCCTTCTTGAGTTATTGGAATTTGCCTATATTGTTCCCTGTAAAAATTAAATCATCAACGTACAAACAAATAATTAAAACATCATTATCCTTGTTCTTGATGTAAAGTGCATGTTCATAGGGACATTTGGTGAAGCCTTTCTCTTGCAAATATTTGTCAATTCTACTATTCCATGCTCTTGGTACTTGTTTCAATCCGTAGAGAGCTTTTCTTAATTTCAAGACTTTTTCTTCTTGTCCTTCAACCACATAGCCCGTTGGTTGTACAATGTAGACTTCTTCTTCTACTACACCATTAAGAAATTCTGACTTTACATTCATCTGATGTATTTTCCACTTATTTTTGGCTACCAAAGAAATTATTAGTCTTATGATTTCTAAATGAGCAACATGAGCAAATACCTCATCATAGTCAATGGCACTTCTTTGACTTTAACCTTTTGCAACAAGTCTCATCTTGTACTATTCAATTTCTCGTTTAACATTCTTTTCACCTTGTACACCCATTTTACACCGATGGCCTTATGACCTTTGGGAAGTTGAGAAAGATCCCAAGTGCCATTTTTTTTGATGGCTTTAATTTCTTCATCCGTTACATCTCTCCATTTTTAGTTTTGAGCAGTTTCTTCAAAGTTCACCAGCTCGCAGTCTACGAACAGACAAAATAAAGTGAGATTTTCGAGCTTATCAGTTTCCTCGTACATCTCTTCAAGACTTCTTGTATGCTCTTCATTTTTCTTAACTAGGAAAGATGGTGGTGATTTTGAAAATGACCATCAAGTTGGTGGTGTATTGGATTCTTCTCTTGATTGGTCCACAATAGCATGTTCGTCAACTTCAAATTCAGGAGCAAAGTTGTAATCTTTGGCATGTTTTCCCAATCCCATTCATCTTCTTCGTCAAAGATAATATCTCAATTGATGATTATCTTTCCATTACTGGGATTATATAGTTTGTAGCCTTTAGAGTTGTTATCGTAGCCGATGAAGATGAACTTTTTACTTTTATCATCCAACTTACTTCTTTGTTCATCTGGTACATGTACATGAACTATGCTTCCAAAAACTCTTAAATGAGAAAGTACAAGGTGTTCTCCCATTCTATGCTCCTTGTGGTGTCTTTCCCCAAATGTTTCTTGTTGGTGAGCGATTTGATAGATAAACCGCACATGCCACAACTTCTGTCCATAATTCCTTTGGCATTTTCTTGCTTTTGAGCATACTTCGTGCCATGTTCAGAATAGTTTGATTCTTTCTTTCTGCAACTACATTTTGTTGGGGAGATCTGGGTCGTCGAATTTCATTTGCTTCACAGAACTCTTGGAATTCCTTCCAAGTGAATTCTCCTCCTCGATCGGTTCTCATAGCTTTGATGTGAAGACCACTTTCTTTCTCCACTACCGCCTTAAATTTTTTGAATGCTTCAAACACTTATGACTTCTGTTTCAAGAAATAAACCCAAGTTTTTCTTAAAAAATTATCAATGAACAGTAAAAAGTAATTACTTTTTCCGAAAGAACTTGGCTTGATAGGACCAAAAATATCAGCATGTATAAGCTCAAGTGGCTTTTGGGATCTAGAGTTTGACTTTTTTGGAAAGCTTTGTTTGAATTGCTTCCCAAGTAGACATCCGTCACAAAGCTGATCAAAGTGGTTGATACAATGTAAACCTCTCACCATATTCTTTTTGGATAGTAACTCGAGTCCTCTAAACTTGAGATGTCCAAATCTTAAATGCCACAACAATGATGAATCTTAAGACACTTTGCTACATCAGTTTGAATATTGAGCAGAAACATTCTAATTCTTGACATGGGTACCCTAGCAAACAGGTTACTCATATTACACTTAAAGAATCAAATTATTCTAATCCTAGAACAAGGAAATTAGTTCATGCTTGTAGATGGATTCATCAATTCAATTGAGAGGAAGAAAGCATTTATAAACATGATCATGTATTAACAACAATCACCAAGAAATTGAAAATCAGATAAATAAGATGGATAAAGATTACGTTTGATCTAGCCGCAAAATATCTCCGGTGGAAAAATAAGCAATCCCCAATGTTGGATGAAAGAGAAAATAACAAAAACTAGGGTTTAAAAGTGCTAAGAAGTAAAGGTGTTCGAAAATATGGGCTCCCTAAGTCTAATTTATAAGCCTAGAGTCCTATACAAGGTGGAAAAGCCCAAAATCGCATCACTTGATTTCCACTTTCACATGATTTTAACCCATCCAAACGTCTTCATTTGCCTTTAGTACCAGAAATAGACATTGTATAACTCTCCCTATCTTTCTAATGGCATATGAAACAGGTCAATCTAACTTCGGATGAAAAAGTTATGTTCCAAATACTGAAGACCGTGAGTTAGTGCGAAATGACTTTTGACGTTTCTTGCTCCAAAACTTGTTTTTTCAACCAAAACCCATAAAATTAATAAAATAACACAACATAACACTAAAACATGCAATATGAAAATAAAACAAGCCAAAAATATGATAAATCACCACACAAAATGCACATAAACACATGCAAAATAACTCCCCCACACTTAGCCTTTTGCTTGTCCTCAAGCAAATAATTGTGACTTTAGACCCAACAAGAAATATCAAGTATAATTTAAAATTCATTTAATCCATAACACCATGTTCTATCCACCTCGAATCGAAATATGAATTGATCCCCAACCTCCACAATAGACTTGCACCTAAGGTTAAAACTAACAATGGTGTTCGACCATCCTCGCTAAGTTTGGATCCGTTTTATAAATTGCAATCCCATTACACACAATAAACCACTCAAATCGATAGCCACAAATTTATTATTCTTTTTTTCCTTTTTTTCTTTTTTTTTTTCGTGAGAACTTTGAGATGTCTTCCACTAGGTGTAAACTTTGGATTTTCTCCAAAGGCTCTGGAGTGGTTTCCCATACTCATGTTTTTGGCGCCGTTTCGTAAAATACAAACATGAGGCTCATGAATGCTCCTAGTTACTAAGCAACAACAAATGAGAGGAGTATAATCTCAACTGCTAATTTTTTTTTTTTGCTTTATCTCTAATTGTTTCTTGAATTTTTTTTTTTTGCAAAGATAGCAATCTTTTGTAAACAATAATTAAAATAGAGTTTCAACTTAATTCACATCAACTATACCTCACAATTCAAGTCCCACAACCTAGGCTATCATTTAACCTCTGCCAACTTGTCTACCAAAAAGGCGATTCACAATTCTAGCCAAATCCTGCGTATCAAGTTCGCGGTGTAATTTCATAATCGAAAATTAAATTTTGGCACATATTTCTAGTCAGTTCACCAACACAATTATAAAGCTTGTAATAATTATAAAAATTTAGGGATAATTAACCACATGCAACCATAACACATATATATGATAATACCTCCTCACACTTAAATCACGCAATGACCTCCAATGCGTAAAAAAATAGAAGGAAAGAGAGACGTCCCTGGAGAGTTCTATAATCGGCAAACGGTTAAAACAATTATGTGGACCGTCAATCCCGCAAAAGCCATGTGAAGGGAAAACAAAATACCACATATAAACTAAAAAAAATATTCAAACTAACATGCACAAAAACACTCATGCAAACTTACACAAAGGGAAAAATGCTTGGGTTGCCTCCCAAGAAGTGCTCTTTTAATGTCATTAGCTTGACAATATCAGCTAAGAAAATCATGGTGGATCATCGAGCAAAACCTTTTTTACTACCTTGAAATTTTTATCCTGCTAAATTTCATTGTGTTCTGCCATAAGATATATTTCACGACGAGAATCGCGAGTCAACAATAAAATTATCGGGGCAAAGCATAGGCGGGGTTACAAGCTACATCAAAAATTGAAAATGTTCGATTTTTCCCAAGACATTCATACTTAATTTTCTATTTTGAACATCGATCAAGGTGTTGGTGGTTGCCATGAATGGTATACCCATAAAATCGTATGATCCTTAATATTACCTTTATTCTTCCCCATATACAAGACAACAAAATCAATGAGAATTTTAAGACCACCTACTTGGACGAAAATATCTTCAACAATACCTTTAAGATACACAAGTGACCCGTCAAAGACAGTTGCAAACTTAATCAAGGACCTCAATTTCCTAAATTTAATTGTTTAAATATAGAGTAAGACATAAGTTAATCCCTCCTAGATCAAATATACCTCGACATTCTTACCATTCCCAAAAGCAATATTAATGATGAAACTCATGATCTTGTTGCTTTGGGAGTAGACTTGGGGATGGATTAGGAGATTTATAAGGATTATCGATTTTGTGTAAGGGCGATCCCTTACTTGTCTCTTCATTCGTGCTTTCTTAACTTGCATCATCCTTCTTTTCAATTTTAGCAATATCAATTTCAAGATTAGTGACAACTTGAGCTTGTCTTTGGTTGACTAAGGCAACGTGTCCTTTGTGATATGTCGAGCTATTTCACAAACTTGCGTAGCCGATTTGGTGACTTGAGTCTCGAATTCGCAAGAGAGGTCTCGAAGGATTCAAACCGTCTATTATTCCACTCTTGTATTTCTTTGTCTAACTTGAATAAAAGAATTCAAGCTCTCTTCTAATGTAAGCAATTTCCCCCTTTTTGATGATGCCAAAACTTAAAAACATTAAACAACATGTAAACAACAAAGATACATCTGAGACAATGCGGTAACAAAGAATGTATGCGTAGAATCAATCATTTTATTGATCATAGCATTCTTGTCCTTTACCGCATTTTTACAAAGTGTATCGGAGCATCTTTTAAGTCTAAGCAAATTACAAGCATCTATCTAAGATACAAATATAAAGTGAGAAATTACAAAACACTTTATTGAATATCTGATGATGACTTACATAAAAATGTATTTACAAGAGTAAAATACATGAAGGGTTCTAACAACACTTCATCGCCTTCGTTGCCTTATCTTTCCTCTTGACTCTGTCATCATTAGGTATCTTTCTTTTCTTTTCATCTTGATTGATTTCTTCTTTTCATAAGCTCTCTTCGCAACATCATCTTTTCGCTTCCCTTTCTTCTCATATGCATTGTCTTGTCTTCTATTTTCCTCTTCTATTCTTTTCACATAATCGACATTTTTTCCTAGCCACTTCCCGGATTAGCTACTTCATCATATCGGCCCGATAGACTTTCCTTCTTTCCGGATCTACATATTCGATATTTTTGGGCGGAGGTCTGGGTCGAAAACCTCTTCCTCCACCACCACCCTCCCTCCTCGGGTGTATCTTTGTACATGAGTCTTACCTTACCAGTGAATGGCTGCCAGCGGTAATCTATGCCTATCGACTTCTTCGCATAACTTTAGGACCTTTCTCGATCGGATCCCGGGCTTGGGCTACGAGACATCTTACGAAATAGCCTTCGGATTCGGCGTTTTAAATTCTTCAACCGATCTTGGCTTGTCTCCCGAAATATCCGGAATAGCATCTTGATCCTTTCCTACCCACAATGCCACCGAATCAAGTTTCAACATTTCTTCAACACGGGCATCTATTCTCTTGTCGAACTCTTCCATCCTATTCTACAATTTTCTTTTCTCTCGACATAGGCACATCGAGTGTTCGATCGCGAGTCAGCTGGAAGTTTACTCATGATGGATCTTTGTGACATGACCTTCTTTGAGGTTTCATCTATCATTAGTGTCAAATCCTTTGACCTTTCCCCCTCAACTTGCTTTTCCTTTTTCTTCTCGTCAGCTACTTTCTCACCAGCTGCTTCTTCTTTCAACTTCCTTAGGTACTCCTCTTCCCCCTTTTTGTCATCATCAAATGAGAGAGGGACCCCAGGGAACATTCTTGCGAGCATGAAGTCCGATCTGGCTTTGAGAGGCTGAGTTCTGCTTGGAGTCTGTTTGCGGCATGTCTTTGTTCGAAATTCTAAGCGAGTGGACTTTGATTAAATTTGCCACCGATTTCATTTCGGCCATGAGAAGGTGAACTTTGTATTCATGTTCTCCTCGACACCAGAATTTCTTTTCGATGAAATTCACGATAGTAACTCCATCTAGGTTGTATGGGAGGCATGCAATCCTTCTGCATATACGCATTGCATACTCAGCTTCATATCGGCATTATCGAAGATTACAAACAAGCATCTTTATTATCTGATGCCTTGAAATATCGAACTTGTTAAGTCGCATGCACTCTGCTTGACACCACTCACTGATCCTTACCACTATCCCTCTCAAATCTGGCTTGTGAGTGGCATCTCTATTGTCAGGACGTAGATCTAATGAGGGCTGGTGCGTTCAATCTTCTCAATCTCTGCACGGATCGTCTTGAAGACTTCACGGATCTCAAGCTGTCACACTGATTCGGTGGCGGCCATTCATCATCGAAATCAAAGTCTGCTGGTACAATGGAGTCGATAGGGATGATTGGATCTTCTCGAGCGGTGTATATCGTCATTTCTTTCTTTAGTTGTCTCTTCCTCTGGTATAGCGACTCAGTGAAAAGGAAATAATTGCTCAAAGTATCATCTCGCACATAAGGGATTGAAATTTGATGCCTACTGTGATGATCTGGTGGAGTCGATGCTTCTTTCTTGTTGTGGGAGCTGTCGAGATAACTTGGTTTTGTTGGGCCTCTTTGAGTGAGTTGGCCGATTGGCTGAACTGTTTGTCTTAACTTCTTCTCAATGGATTTTGCTAAGTGAAGTACGGTCTCATTGCATCATCGGCGTCATCGGATGATGATGAAACCTGGGGGCTTGGTTCATCATCAAAGTTAAGGTTTGTGGCGGCTTTGAAACTCGAACTTCGTCATGGAGAACATCCTCATTTGGGTCCTTTTGAAGTGCAACGGTGTGGACTCGGCCGTCTTGAACCCAGAAATTATATGTCGGGGTTGTCACGGGAATCATGAAGTGCACTAATCTCCTTCTCGATTCAACAATGTTAACGGGAGGGATGTTACAACTTGAGCTTTACCCGGGAAGTCTCAACCTCCGCTTGGGCCTTCAACACCTCAAGCCGGTCTCAAAGCTGCGGCGAGGCTTCTTCATTCCCTTCGACAGTCGCAGCTGTCTTAGGATCTTCAGCAGTGGCATCCATAGGAGTCTCAACTCCTTGGATTGCGCTTTCAGTGCCCAGAGTGTTAACTCCCGGGGCATTTCTATCCTGTGCCTCGACTGCAACAGCAGTGCCCTTAGCCTTCAAAGCAGCTGACACTTCAGCTAGGACAGACTCAACTGTCCGAGCTTCGTCAATGTCAACCTGCTGTGTTTCTTTCTCAGTTTCCTCTTCGCCTCCTTGCTTCAATAAAGAGTCATCTACAACATTCTCCGACCCTGCTGCAGTGGAGTGAGTTTCCCCCTCAGCTGGCACACCAGCTGAGTGACTGATGATGGGGTCACTCTTCTCCAGACTCGCGGCTGCTTCCGTTGAGTGCTCAGTCGTGGGGACATGTGGTAAAACACCTTCAGTAGGGGTTGGCTCAACTTGGGTGCCCAAATTCCCAGTTTCATAGCCAATTCCCTTGGAACCATTTTCAGACTGGACAGGGGACGTAGCTGCAGCAACAATTGAGGCAATATGATGTGCTACACCCAAAGGATCAGTCTGTAGGAGAGATTGAGATAACTCTCCTGGTCCTTCGAACATTTGATGCTCATGCATCATCCTGGATTCCCTCAGAGCTTGCTGCATGTCTGACTTCTCTGTTGCAGCAATGGGATCCATATCTTCATCACTTTCCGAGAACACATCTATATGAGGGTGAGTGTGTTCTAGAGTTCCAGTAAGCGAACATATATTGGCTTTCTCGCGAGCTTCTGCTTCCTCTGCTGCTTTGGCTTGATCCTTTTCCTTGAAGATTTGTAGGATATCCAGGATTGTCTTCATCAAGGGCCTAAAGTCAAGTGTTGACTACGAGAAATTAGAATAACTCCTCCTCTTTGATAAACTCGGGCGTTCAAAATGTACCACAGGTGACTTAGCTTCCATACTCCATTCACGGACGATCTTTGAATGTGCGGGTATACGGGAGAAACCATGATGATATCATCATTATCATCTACTTCACTTGTCCTTCATGTTACAGGAATGGGAGGCAAGATACTGCTACTCTTCACCTTGGCCCCGGCATCCAGGAGCGGCGGAGAGACAAGCTTTCTCAACTAGAGATTGATTGTCTCGGTGGTTCTTTATCTCAGTTGTCCTATCCACATGGTCTTAAGGGGCCTCTGTGATCACCTCAAAGCAGACTTGGCGTTTCATCTATCACTTCGGATCTTTGCACTTCACAGTATCGGCCAGGTCTCGGGAAGCTTTCTCGGTGAGTAGCGGAGACTTCATTTTTTCAAGTTCGACTTTTGACTAGCCTTCTTTTTTGGTTTTAACCAGAGAATTTCAGTTCTTTCTTCTTGATTCTCTCGTGACGGGGGCATCTTTCTTGGGCCGGAGGCTGCCTTCGAGGATTGGCCAGTCCTTTTCTTGCGTATGGTTGGAGAAGGGATTGTAGCTTCTTTATCATTTGCATGGGCGGGAGACAGTAGCATGGGCGGGCGACTGTTGCCGCACGGGCGGTGCATCTGTTTTTTCTTCAGGGCGTGCCTTTTCTTCAGCTTTCTTCTTGGGAGGGGAGGTAATTGAGTGTGTCCTCGGGTGTCACCGATTCCCCATTTTTGTATCCGCTCTCTTCGCATGGGCTCTCTTTGGGCTCTGAAAGATTAGCCCTAAACATCTTCTTATTTACATGGAAAGATTTTCCATGTTGAAGGGGAATGCCCTTCACTTCCATCGGTGGCCAATCACCAGGCTATAACCGAGAGATCCTGCAAGGATCCATCTTCTTGTATGATTTATTCACAACGATTCAGCGGGCAGAAGTTCGCGCTATGCACGAACTCAACCCGGTTGACTTTCTTACTGCATGATCGCAACCATGACGATCGGCAGTCTTTGACATCGGTTGAAGGCCAAACTTCATGTCTACACACTTGGAGACGACATCCATCACTTGTGATAGTCGCCCTTCAAAGAATTTCTTCCGGTGTGTAGACTCTGCCCAACACACTCGGTTTGGCTACCTCTTTCCATGCGGCGGCTGACCAAATTGACATCGGCTTCATTTATCTCATCGATGCCGGACAACAACAAGCGAAGTTACTCGCAAGGTCTTTGCGATTATCATAATGTCCTTGCGGTGGACGGAAAGACTTGATGCGCTTCGTCCTGTCTCAGCATTCATGTGTAAGCAGTGCCACCTCTTCAAGGTAGGTGTGCGAATACTCCAAGGTTAGAAACGCCTTAAGACGGATTTTCCAACATATCAGCAATTTTCTTCACTAGGGTTTCATCAGAACCACTGTTTCACCATGCCTTCAAAATCCGCTTGACGATCCTGGTGGATTTGCTTGATAACTTGAAATTAAACTTTGGTGCCATTTATAGAACTTGATAAGTCGCTTGAGAACACGTAGGGTTTGCGAGAGAGAAAAGAACTTGCTTTCTTTGCTTTGAAAGATGAGCAGTTTGATGAAGTGTGAGAGAAAGATGGCTTGTATATAAGGGTTATGAAAGGACATGTTTTTATTTTTGAAATTGATCGAGATCAGCGGCTCAGTTTAGCACATCAAATCGCATTTAATTCCTCGCATTTAATGCGGCAACATTTATATCAATCATATGTTTCTTGTGCGACTTTTTGATCAGATGCTACGTCATTATTACCGTCATCATAAACATTCATCATTTTAAACGACCGCATTTTTGTCACTTAGCTCATAAATGACTTAGCTTAATTCAAAAATGACTTAGCTCTTCTTCTCTTTCTCATTAAGCGACTGTTTGTTAGCTAACTCGATCTGGTGACTTTCCGATATCATTTGTTTTCAACTTGGCCGGTGTGAAAAACTTGATCGTTTCTCACTTTCTATCTTTCATCTCTTGATTGAGTCTTGAGTGTTAACTCAGCTCAATTAACCATAGCTCATGCTTAAGCTCTTCAAATCTTGATTCACATAAGGGCTTGGTGAATATGTCACGAATCTAACTTTGCGGTTGAGATATATTCAAAGTGATGTCTTTCTTTTCAACATGATCTCTTATAAAATGATATCGACATCAATGTGCTTTGTTCTTGAATGCAACACGAGATTACGAGTGATTGCCAATAGCACTTGTTTATCACACATAATTGGAATCTCCTTTTTCAATTTCATAATCTCTCACCGGTGATGTCATCCATAAGACTTGGGCCAACAAATGTGTTTTTGTGACTATGTACTCTTGCTCACCGTGGATGTGGCTATTGAGTTTTGCTTTACTAAACCCGAGGAAACCAATCTGTTTCCAAGCATTTGACATGTACCTAAAAGTACTCTTTCTGTCGACTCTACATCCAAAGATGGTCCCAGTCGAGTAACGATAAAGCTTGAATCCATTCCTTTGGATACCATAAGCAAACTTCCAGCATCCCCTTCAAATATCTTAGGATTCTCTTTCTTTTGATCATGTGACTCTCCTTTGGTGCGATTGAAATCTTGCACATACACCTCTTTACGCAAAGGTGATGTATACAGTCTATTTGGTACATTAAATAAATTGATCCATGAGTGCTCTCCTCATCTGACCTTACCATAGGCATCCATGTCCATTTTGACTGATGTGTTCATTGGTATTTTCACGAGAAGACTTCTCTTCCATACCAAATTTCTTTATTAAATCTCTGGTGTATTTTGTTTGACTTATGAAGGTTCCATCCTTCAATTGCTTAACTTGAAGTCCTAGGAAGAAAATCGGCTCTCCCATCATGCTCATTTCAAATTTGCCTTGCATGAGGTTTGAGAACTTATCACACAACTCTTTGTTTGTAGATCCAAAAATGATATCATCCACATATATTTAAACAAGCAGTATACTCTCTCCATCTTGATTTATGAAGAATGTTCTCTCCACTTTTTGCCTTTGGTGAATCCATTATCGGTTAGAAATTGAGATAATGTATCATACCATGCTTATTGGTGCACTGTTTCAATCTATATAATGCTTTCTTGAGCTTGTACACCTTATCACCAATGGTTTTCTGCTCAAAACAGGTTGTTCAACATGACTTTTCCCTAGCAGTCCCATTTAAGAATGCACTTTTCACATCCATTTGATATACAATGAAGTTCTTGTGAGCAGCATAGGCAAGAAACATCCGTATGCTTCTAATCTGGCAACGAAGGGCAAAGGTTTCATCAAAATCTATTCCCTCTTCTTGGCAATACCCTTTGGCTACCAATCTTGCTTTGTTTTACCACAAAACCTTCCTCATTCATCTTGTTTTTGAAAACCCATTTTTGTGCCAATGACATTTTGATGGGTTTAGTCTGCACCAATTCCATACTTTGTTTCTTTCAAACCGATTGACTTTTCTTGCATGGCTTGAATCTAATGTGTGTCATCGATGCTTGAGACACATCTTTTGGTTATGTTGGGAAATAAAACAAGTGAACATTTAGCCCCAACCTTGCAGACTCTGGATCTGGTTCTTACACCATCTCTAACAT